>PITA01001006.1:164297-220768 GCA_004023965.1 Spilogale gracilis
CCCCCCCCCCCCCCCCCCCCCCCCCCCCCCCCCCCCCCCCCCCCCCCGTGGGAGCTGGAAAGGCAGCAGTCATGTGCCCTCCTCATTCTTAAACCCACTCAGGGGCTGCTCCTTCCTGACCTGGTGTCCTTCCTGCCTGCCCCTCCCCCTCTCTCAGTGCTCACTGCCCAGTGGTTGTCCCACCCCCGCCACTCACCTCCCCATCCTCATTTCCACCACTTCTCCCCTGCCTTTCTCACCCCGCCCTGCCAGCTCTGGTTTGCCACACCAGCCACAGTGGCAGGTGGGGAATGGAGAGACACACAGGCTAAAAACCAGTAATGGGGAGAAAGTGACATCTGGCTCCCATGTGTGTGAGAGACAGCAGGAGAAAGAACCCATGTGGGGCCTATTGACACACCTTCAAAATTAATAGCGTCAGTCGCTAACGTTTACGGTGCCCCAACTCCGTAGTAAGCCCGTGCCCAGGTCTCACAAACATCCTAGGAACTGAACTGAAAACAGAAGCTCAAACAATTACACGTGCATCCTGTTCACAGCAGCATTCATCACAGCAACCAAGAGGCAGAAAGAGTCCAGATGTCCATCCACAGATGAGCAGATAGACAGAACACGGTTCCGCTTCTCTAAGCCCACCAAGTTTTCAGATGCCCTGCCTCCATGTGGACCCGGGTTTGGGATCATAATTACACCACATTATCCTCTACTATTCCCATGCTCCTGCTTGGTCCTGCTGCACAGTAAGTATAAACTTGACCATACGGAAAGAATCAACTCATTCACTAATTCGACAGCTCTTTGTTGGGTAGATACTGTTGGTCAGAGTCTGCTGGGTCGTAGGAACATGAAGATGAGCCAAGGTCTGTCCCTGTTCCTCAGGAACCCAAATTTCACTAGCAGGTAGAGAAGGAGAGGCACACATGGATTGTTAAGGTGAAGTGAGAAAACTACAAGATTAGTGCTTCAGCAGAGAGCCATGGGAATTGGGGAAGTGACCTCACATCTGGCCTTGAGGGGTGAGTAGGAATGCACCAGGCAGAGAGCAGGACAAAGCCACTCTGCATGCACAGAGGCAAAAAGGGAAAGCTGAACGACAGAATATCATTTGTTGTGAAAAGGAGTGAGGCACCAGCACCACGCTACAATGTGAATAAACCTCAACACCACCATGCTAGGTGAAAGGTGGACACAGAATGTCGTATACTGTACGATTCCATGTATAGGAAACATCCAGAACAGTCAAATGCACAGAGACAGAACACAGACTGGTTGTGGCCAAGGCCAGGGGAAGGCGGCAATGGGGAGTGGAGGTTTTAGGGGGAAGGGGGGTGACAAAAATGTCTTAGGACCTGACATGTGTGGTGCTCGCACAGCACTACGAATGTACAGTATATTTTCAAATGACTAATTTCAAATGACTCATCTTATGTAAATTTCATCTCAGTTAAAAAAAAAAAAAGCCCTGTGAGCTAGTTACAGCTATGATTTCTATTATACAGATAAAACAATGGTAGGGGTGGGGTGCCATCGGTGTGGGTCCCAGGAATTCACACATTGTTAGGACTGTGGGGTCACCCCGAGCCCCTCCTCCTTCAACGGACTGGGGAACTAAGGCATGTGCTGGCAAAGCAACTTGCTTCCAAACCGTGGCCGACACCCAAACGCAGATCTTCTGACATTCCAGGGGAGCTCTTCTACTTTACTATGTTTGTGAAATAGGATAAAAGAATCTCAAGCACAGTTAGATGGTACCCCCACACACACAGGAGAGCAGGGCAGAGCCCAGGAAAGCATCCTGCGGGTTCTACCTCCCGTGGCTGACCCCACACAGAGACCATGATCGTGGTGACCCCTGGAGTTGACTTTGCTGTATTCAGGAAGAAGAAGTCCATTCTCTCCTGCCATGATTCTTGAAATGCCTGTGTTAAACATTCGCTTTCATCACTTAGCCAGTTCATCAACAAACAGCTCATATGTTTTGGGGGTTGTTTTCAAGTCTCAAGTGTCGGAGAGGAAGGATGACTCTGAGAAGCAAGCCCTTGTACAGCGTGGAATCTTACATTTGATTGAAGATTAACCGCTGAAGTCTCCGTGGTTAAACGGGACAGGAAACAGAGCTTAATAAGAACTGGGGGGTTTCAGGGAAAGCAGGATACCGGAGGTTTTGGTGAAGAAGGGCGACACTCAGGGCTTCGGGAGCTTGCCTTGAGGCTCCAGGCACCATGGCAAGAGTCTGTCCCCAGACGTGTGTCACCGACATCACCGCAGGGCATAAAGCCTCCCATGATGGCAGAATACCCTCCCTGAGCCTCTAGGAGCCTGCCTGGTGACAGCGGAAAGACAATGCCCTCCCCAGGCACGTGGCAGCAGTGCCACCAAGTGTTGGCACCGTATCAACGCATTTCCCCAAAGGGCGCTGGGTCCCTTTTTCCAACAAATTGTTTATTAAGGGCTTAGTTTAGACCGGGTCACTGGGTTAGACGGGGGAAGAGGGAATAAGAAACACAGTGCTTCCGACCGTAGTTGGGGGAGAGCAACCCTACCACTCAGCCACAAATCAGAAGAAGGTGGCTAGCCTGACTTGGAGTGGAGCTTTCTGAAGACTTCCAGAAGAGGGGCTGTCCAAGCATTAATCTTAAAGGAAAGAGTACTTATCCAGGCTACCGGGGGGGGGGGGGGGGAGGAAAAGACACTGTGCATTTCCCAAGTGCCAAGGCCCAAGTGAAAGGCAATTAAAAAAGTGAAATTACAGAAAGGCAAGTATTCTGGCATGATTGCAGAATGGTGGGCAGGTGGTGAGATGAAGCCCTTGTTGGGATAGGAAGGGAATACAGAAATGGGAGATTTGGAGAAAAATGACACTGGGCAGGTAAGCAGGCATCAGTTCCCAGGGAGCCTGGGACACATGCTGGGCAGTTTGGATCCTATACTAAGAGCAACAGGAGACCACAAAGGGCTTCAATGAGGGAGTGACAGTTCGTGTTGTCAAAGAGCCCTCTGATTCAGTGTGGTACAGACTGGGGACAGCCAGGTGAGAGGTCCCGCTGATTGGATGGAGGTATTGGCAGAGGCGACAGACAAAGGAAAAGAGATCCTGAGATGGAGTGTGGAGAGGGAGGGCTTGGTGGTGGCAGAGCTCAACTCCCCACTACCCCACCCCACCCCGGTCAACCCACACCCCCCTAACCCCACAGCTGGTGAAGAGGAACGTTCATGGAGCAACTACAGGCAGAGACCTGGAGATGTGGGGCACGGGCCAGGGGGAGCCTCCCGCAGCAAAGCCAAAGGAGACTTTGCAGTGAGAGTCACTGGGGCTCCACACCGGAGCCTCACACAGGAGCTGGTTAAGGCTCTCTCATCCCCCTGTCCAGCTGCACAGCTGCCTGCCACTGCCAAAACGGTCTGCTTGGATTTCAAAAGAATCGTTGTAGGACAGGATCTGGAAGGGTAAAATTGCATGGAGGTCTGTCTTCAAGAGTCTGTCAGTGCGGAGTTCAGGAAAAGATTTAAACTGAACCATTGATGCTCTCTTGCGGAAAAAGGATGAATTACAACTTGCTTGTGGCAAGCAGAGTTAGGTCTCAGTCTCTCTGTCTCTCTCCCAACAACGTGCACACAGAAAGGGGATCTTAAGACCAAAGAGACCGCCCCAGGAATCATTTACCCAGATACCCATACAGAGAAATCACCAAGATCGTCCACCTCCTCTGATGCAAAATCCATTGGAAACATCTCCCTTCATCCTCTAAAGCACACTACCCTCTTTGTTTTCTACATTACACTTCTGGTTTTCCTCTTCCACAGAAAGGGTTGCATCAAAGTGCAGAGGGAACTGAAGTGGGTTTAGTCAGGTCAGACATACCTTAGAGAAAGGGAGGTTAGCCTGTAAGGGTGGGGGAACAGAGTTAAGGAAACACGGAAAGGGGAGCAGAGGGGAGGAGGAGGGAGAGCAGGCTGGCCTCACCTGGCTGGGCAGGGATGTGCACTGCGATGACTGGACCTGGTTTTGACTGGACAGTCCTCCTTTGCACCCTACTTCTTGGGGTGCAGAGACAGGGGGACAACGTGTACTGTAAGGGGACTGTTCTAGGGAAGAAGTCACAGAAGCCCAGTGCCTGAGAAGAGTAGTAACAACCAACAGAGCCACCCAGCTTTCTAAAGACTTCTCCTGCTTCTTGACGCCATCAAGCCCGTTTTCCCCACAGCCAGGCCATGTAGTGACTTTTGCCTTAAAAGCATTTTGAGTCATTTCTGTACCTGCTGAATGCCTGTGCCACTACAGTAACCATTTCAATAGCAAGGGACCCAGAGTTGCCATAATAGCTCTATGTGATTTTAAACATTCTTCTATTTAGTGAAAAAGAAAAGAACAAGGCAATGTCACCAGTAGGTAGCTGCTGCTTAAATTGCTTCAAACTCATTCTCAGGAGGTGGAAGACGTACTGGCTTCTCTCCAGCCCATGTCCAAGTCAAACCTTTCCCCATCTGCCAGCTCAGGCTGACCCCCATGAGGATGGAGGACATGCGGCAGTTTTTAGACAGTCTCTACTTGGGAACAGGATGTAAGACTCAAATTTTGATTTAGACTCAGTGCACCTTCTAATAATTGAAATGTCATCCGGGGATGGGTAGGACACACAACAGATCATGTGTGAAGGCAGTCTTTGGGAAATATCAGACCATCTCTGCTGACTCCAATCCGTTCAATAAACTAGTTACCGCTATGCAGTACACGGCAAAAGCCTTAAGTTCCTCAAGAGTTTCCCTTAGAAAATGCTTCTACAGAACGAATGAGATCCCGGTGCTCAGAGCTGCCTAGGAGATGCCCACTCTGAGGCTGAAATGAAAGATTCAGATGGTTAGAGGAAAGACCTGGCGTCTGCA
Organism: Spilogale gracilis; assembly: GCA_004023965.1. NCBI lineage: Eukaryota > Metazoa > Chordata > Mammalia > Carnivora > Mephitidae > Spilogale > Spilogale gracilis. The sequence goes on from PITA01001006.1 coordinate 169,182, forward strand.
GTAGAGTTCTGGGAACCTGTCCCCACTCCAAGTATAATTACAGGTGTGCGTCAGTGTTGTTGACATCCTGGGGGATCCTTCACTGAATCCATCTGAGCTCAGTTCAGCTAAACAGACTCTTAGCATCTCTAGCTACTAGCAAGGAACTGTGCTAATTCTTCAGGGGGTAATATAGAGCTGTGGTTCCAGCCAGGTACGATTTCACACACCCTGCCCTCCCTCCCCATCCCCAGGGGATATTTGACAATGTTTGGAGACATGTTTGGTTGTCACAACAGGAGTATGGGATACCTACTGGCATCTAGTGAGTAGAAGCCAGAGATGCTGCTAGCTGTAAGCTTCCTACAATGCACAGGACAGCCCTTGACAACCAAGAATCCTCCAATTTGGAATGCCAGTAGTCCTGAGGTTGAGCAGCACTGCCAGAGAGAAAGAACCGGGAGCATCCGGAGCAATGAGAGCACCGGAGGTGTTGTTGAAATATAAATGTCCATGCCCCACCCCAAGCACAGGAAGTTAGAATCTCTAACTGTGAGTGCAGGGATCTGCACGGGGCTCAACACGGGTCTCAACACGGGTCTCAACAGGGGGCTCAACAGGGGGCTCAAACTCCCAACCCTGCAATCAAGACCCTGAGATCAAGAGTTAGGCGCTTAGCCAACTGAGTCACCAGGATGTCCCTTCAGAAGGTTTTAAGGTGCACAGGAGTTTGCGAATATAAGTAACGGGAGCTACAAGGTCCCTCTAGTGGCAGGAGTGAGACCTTGAGGGGCACGGCTCCATGGGTAAAAACGAGAACATAACACAGGATAAAATTCGGGCATGAAGAGAAGTCGTAGCAACGACAATTCTAACCGCTCCGGGGGCCACACCGTGGCTCAAAGCTCTACATACAGAAGCACATGGCCTCAGGCGGCGCATTCTATCATATATTGCTGTCCTGTTCCAGGAAGTCAGCATGGACCCTAAGAACCCGGGTCCCCGGCCAAGACAGTGCCCAAGCAGTGGCAGAGTCCGTGCTGACACCTGAGTGTGTTCCGCCCACCTGCCCACATTCAAAGGTGCCGCCATGGTGCTTAGACACTGCTTTGGGAATTCCGGAAAGAGCCGTGAAATGAGAAGGAAAACAAAAGCTTCAAGGAAGAGACTGCCATGGAAGGCTGGAAGGCTTTCAGGGCAGAGGAGGGAAGGGGACCGCAGCACAGAGCAAAGCCAGGCCACACATGGGTCCTAAATGCGACCCCTCTCCCTCCTGCCTCAGGGTCCTTGCTCGGTTAGTAGAATGTTGTGCGAGGTGTTGGTTTTGTTTTTGTTTTATTTTTCTGAAATCTAAATTCAAAGCTACTGCACCAATTATCTTCCATTATATTTTGTCTTCTCTCACAAATTATTTTTTAAAATTCTTCCATAACCTATGAATACATGAAACAGCTAGGTTTTGTTGGTATTGCTAACTTCTGCCTCGATTTAAAGTATGACGGTATGTGATCCATAGTTTAATGACATGAGCACACTGGAAATGAGATTGCACTGAAGTCTGGCATCTTATCAGGTTCTCTCTGTGCGAAATACATTTTCTTAAGATGTTTAAAATTCTTGGGCACCTGGGTGGCTCAGTGGATTAGAGCCTCTGCCTTCAGCTCAGGTCATGCATGATCTCAGGGTCCTGGGATGGAGGCCCGCATTGGGCTCTCTGCTTGGCAGGGAGCCTGCTTCCTCCTCTCTGTCTACCTGCCTCTCTACCTACTTGTGATGGCTCTCTCTCTCTCTCTCTGTCAAATAAATAAATAAAATCTTAAAAAAAAAAAAAAAGATGTTTAAAATTCTTGCTTTAGCCGTTGTCAATAGGCAGATTTCTCTAGAGCCCTTGTCTGCTAAATCATAGTCTTTTATTCTTTCTGCTGATCTTTGGGATGTGACTTAAGTCCTGGTATGGCTGGCATGATTTGAGAATAATGTTTTATAAATATCAGTGTTGTAGTGTCTACTTCATACATCTGCTTGAAATTTCATCTTATTAATTCAACCAGGGCTGAGATTCAGGCTCAGTAAAGTACCTGACTCAGGTGCAATGTTTAAGGAGGCCCTCAATCTCAGGACTGTGCAAATGTCTATCTTGCACTTGCCCAAGCCTAAGAGTCAGCACCTCCTTAAACATTGTGCCCTAGGGCCTACTTTGCCACTCCTGATCCTGGTCCTGAAGTCAATGTATGTTTATTGAACCCCATTATGTACCACACCATAGTAATAAATAAGACACCCAAGGTCCCTTCCAGGAGTTTCCAGTTCAGAGTAGTTTTAACTTTGTTGAATTAGAACTACATCTACGTTTTCCAGACATTGCAACTGGCTTATTCTAAGGTCATTCCAATCTCCTTTGTCTGCTGCATTCCACTTTCAGTTGGGTGGCCACGTGAATGAGTTCTGGCCAGAGATTCAACTGAAAGTACTGAGGGCTCTGGGAGAACTCTTCCATCTTGTTTGCCTCTTCCTGCCTTGAACACGAATGCAATGTCTGGAGATGCAGCAGCCTTTGTGCAGTCATGAGGAACAAACCAAGGAAATCACAGAGATACTAACTTAAAGCCTTACTCTCACCATGCTGCTGAACCAAATCAGCAACTCCCTGACTCCCCTGTCATGAGGAACCTGTTGGTCAGGTTCTCCGTTAGAGCCAAAAGTATTTCTGATACAACTGGCAAAAGCTTATGTGTGCAGTGCTTGGGTTGACACTAGAAACTGACCTTTACCTGGGTAAAATAACTAGCAATCCAACGTGAGAAGAGAAGCTCCCCCCTGAGAAGTAGGAGGGGAAATAAGGTAACTCCATTATCATCTGTTCTCCGTAGAATTTTATCAACGTTGAGCAACCTCGACAACATTTTGGGCTATGAAAAGAGTGAGAAATACTGTTTAGCTTATATTCAAGGGCCCATATAACTAACACGATGTGATACCAGGTTTACTAAAGCACAGAGGTCCCAGGCTTATGAGATCCTTATAATGAGCATCCCCCGGGAATCTCTGGAGGCAGGAGGCAGTGTAATAACAATCTCCTTGCTTTCTCCTTCTCTATCTTGCTCTGCCTTGAGTCTCTGGGGTTTTTACCAGGAAATCGCTTGCAATCTATTCTGGTCAGGCAGCCTGCTACGCAAAAGATCTTAAAGATGCCGAGTAAGAAAAGACGTAAGCTACACAAAAGTAAGCAAAGATTTGGCTGGATTTGTGTACAAAATGTAAAAAACAAAAAAAAACAAGATTTGTTTTGGATTTGGATTTGGATTTGGATTTGTGTACAAAAATTAAAAAACAAGACAGAAGAAAAATAAAAGTTCTGTTCCAAATTCCGTGGTTTTAATGACTATGCTCTTAGAATGAACCAGGCAACATTCCAATATCCCATTTTTCAGGTACCATGAAACCTTGGCCTCAGTGATTTCAAACCCACTGCAAAGATAAACCCCAACTGTCTATCCTCCACTACTTTTAGGCGGGAATAACGGTCTGAATATCATTTGTATTTTTGCAAACTTAGAAACCAAAGTCACTTAAGTAACTATTTTATAGTCACCGAAAATGCTTCCTTTGGAGTCATTTTTCTATATAATGTTTATTTTATAGACGCTTAGAAATCCAGCCAGTTATTCACTTCTTGCAGACTCTTAGCCGATACTTCCAGAAAACCAAGAAGTACCGATGGATAGAAATCCAATGTCAGAGTGACAATATCAGTGCAGACTAGCATATCAGACAGAAATTGTGTCCAGCTACTCATAACAGCAACAGATAATTTTCTCTGAAAATGATAGAGGTTTATTTTCCTTTCATGTAAAGAAGTCTGGAGGCATTTCAGAGAGTACATGTCCCAAAAAGCTACGATCTTTCTACCTAACCATTGTTTTTATCCTCAGGGTTGCCTCAAGTTACAAAAGAACCATTGCTGCTCCCACCATTACATCCACACTCCAGGCAGCAGAGAAGAGTGAGGACAAGGAGAACATACTTGGTAGCTGAGTCGTTCCTCTTTAATGGCTCCCACAGGACTCCACCCAACTCTTTCCACTGAAATTTCATTGGCTAGTCCTGCAAAGGAGGCTGGTGCTAGGGTCTGAATGTCCATACCCTTCCAAAATTTGAAAGTTGAACTCCTAACTCCCAGTATTAAGAGGTGGGGACTTTGGGAGGTACTTAATTCACAAGGTAAAGCCTTCATGAACGAGATTAGTGCCTCATAAAGGAAGCTCCAGAGAGATCCCTTGTTCCTTCTACCACCTGAGCAGCATGAAGGTGTTGGCTCTAAGCCAGGTAGCTGGCCCAACCATTCTGGTGTCTTGGCCTTGGATTCGTAGTCCACAGAATTATGAGACATACTTTTCTGTTTTTATAAGCTAACCAGTCTGTGATATTTTGCTAGAGCAGCCCAAACATTTTGAAGACAGCTGAGAAACCTAATTTTGGGCTGGGTACTTTGCCATCCTTCAGGTTGTGTTTATAAAGAAGAGGAAAATGGCAGTTTCTGCCACAGGTGGCAGAAGAAATAAAGTCCTTCTGGAAAGTGAGTAAACACATCCAGATCAGTTTATTCCATGATATCATGCGAAGCAACCATATCCCCTGATGAAGAAGACTGATGTGAATCCTAGAATCAGAAGTTAGCACACTGATGATTTCTGGGCTCTCAACCTCTATTCCTCCAAAGAAACTAAGATCCACCTTTCCCTGGGCAGGTGAATTTACACCAACATAACCTAAAATGATCTAGACCTGGGGACATCAAACCACAGCCCCTGGGCCAAATTTACCCCTCCATATTACAAATACAGTTTTATTGGAAAATAGCCACACACATTTGTTTATGTGTTATCTGTGGCTGCTTTCATGTTACAGCAGCAAAGTTTAATAGTTACCACAAAGACCTCTGGCCTACAAAGCCTAAAATATTAGTTTGACATTGATTAGATGTCTCTTTCATTCTTCCCAACCTATATCATTCTCCTCCACATCTTGTCTTGAAAATCACAGTAAAAATGGAGATGAACTCACTCACATCACCTCCTCCAAGTCTATAAAGGTGTTTATCTCTGAAACCATCTTGATTTTTTCCTCCCTCCCCTGAAGGAAGTGAGAATTGCTTCCCATCTAAGGATGATCTTACCTACAACACAAATTCCAACCTCCCTTCAACCCTCAGCCATCATTTATGCCCCCTCCCTCCCCTCCACCAGCTCCTCTTTTTAGTTCGTGAATCTGCAGTGGTCCCTCCATCCTAGATTGCCTCTAGCTCTCTCCCCTCAAAGCCCAACTGTCTGGAGGAGGTCTCATTTGTCCACTTTCTCACATTCCATTCATACTTTGGTCCACTGCCCTCTGGTCTTCGCTGTCCCTCCACTGAGCATTCTCTCAGAAAGCACTGCCAACCTGACTGACAACTTCAACAACCACTCCTAATCTATTTCACTTTTCCCAGCAGGTGACTCTGTTGATCATTCTTTCTTCTTAAAACTTCTCTCTCAATGTCTATGAATCTACTTTCCTCTCTCTCTTCCTCCCAGGTCTGACTAATTTGGCTCTCCCTTGTCTTCTGACTGCTTTTTAAAATGGTACTATTTTCCATAACTTAGTTATTTATCTTCATCATGCTCTCATGCCATCCCATGGCCATTTTAACCACATCCACTGACAGAACGATGGCTCCCAAAAATCTTTATTCCAACTCATGCACTGTGCTAGTTTCAGAGTCAGATTTCAAATTTCCCCCAAAATGTGTGTGCTTCAATGATCTACAGGCAACTCCAAGTTTAATGTTCCAGAACCAAGTTCATTATCTTTTCCTCCTATTCCTTGCCTCAGGAAATGATACCACCGTTTCCCCAGGTCATACACTGAACATTATCCTAGACTCCACCTCCCCTCTATATTGAATCAGCAGCCAAGTACTATAGAATTTCACCATCTTGACACCCTTTCCTTCTCTGTTCTCTCCTTCACCTCTGTTGCCATGGATACAGGACCAGGTCACCTTACATTTCCACTGTTGCAACCACCTCTTAGCTGATTCCTTGTTGCTAGTCTTCCCCACTCCAACCAACCTCCAGATGATTGTCAAAGCATTCTTTAAAAATTGGACATCTGAACTTCACATTCTAATCAAAAACTTTTGTGGCTCCCCATTGTGTGCAGGAAAAGAGCAAACATCTTAGCATTTGAGGTATATGGTGGCTCTGCCTTTCTCTCTAGCCTTGTTTCTAGTAATTCTCCATCCCTTTACAATCTATTCTGCATTTATACTCACATTCCACTCACATTCCCTAGACACATTATGGTATTCTGTCCCTGTACCTTTATACATACAGTGTTAAGGAACACCTTCCCTCACTTGTTGGCCTAGAAAAATCCTGTTCTTCCTTGTATAGTCACTATGGTGAAGCCTCACATAACCACTCTAGCCAGAGGAAAACAGCTTGCATCTTTCTTTGCATAATCTATGCAAAACCCAAATAGTGTCCACATTAAATCATAATGCAACTCTTTGCTTTCAGAACTGCCTCTCCTACTAGACTTTAACTTTCTTTTTTTAAAAAAAAGGATTTTTAAATTAACATATAATGTATTATTTGTAATTCATCAGTCTTACAAAATTCACAGCAGTCACCATAGCGCACACTCTCCCTAATGTCCATCACTCAGCTACCCAATCCCTCCTACAACCCTCCCTCCAGCAACCCTCAGTTTGTTTCCTGAGATTATGAGGTTCTTAAGGGCAAAGGTTTTAAACTTTGTGTCTCCAGTCCTATCATCAGCACTTAGCAGGATACTACTAGATTGCTACTGGAATTGAACATTGTAATTGTTATTTGATCTATTTGTCTATTTGAATATAAACAGAAATGAATGTCCACAATTTAAATATCAATATTGAAGATGCACAGTTACAAAATAAAGACATTTCTGTAGTAATAAGATTTGGGAAGTAAATAAATAAATAAGAGCTCTTAAAACAAGAAACAATTTCATCTACTTAGTATGATTTAACTACACCCCAGACTGAAGGCAAGATAAACGGCATTGCTGTTTAATAAGATCCTTCTCAATTTTGTGACCAATCCAATTAACTCTACAACTTTTAGCCAGCTGTGCCCAACCCACTGCTGTTTTTTATCTAAGTGGTCAGTTCAGCAGGATATGACAGAAATAGCACACCTTTGAATGTCAGAAAAACCAAGGTCTGAATCAAAGCTCAGTCTCCTAACTGTATTAAGACTCAGAGATGCTTCACCTTGAAGCTGTTTTTTCAGTGGTCAGAGGTTTGATGAAGGAAATCACCGGAACACTTCACGCTTCGCTACCCTATACAGTGACTGCTCAATGATGTTTACTGCCTTCCCCTTTATAGAAGAAACTTGATTTTTGTGCCTTTTTATCTGAGCACTTCCTCGCCAAGATGACAAATCCTCTCTGAGAAAAACGCTATTTCCTCCTTAGACTGACAACAAAAACTCTCAGCTGCTGGTTTTCTCTTCAGAAAGTTAACACCTTCCGTTCTCTCTCTCTCTCTCTCTCTCTCTCTCTCTCTCTCTCTCTCTCTCTCTTTCGCTACAACTAAACAAAGTGGTCAAGTCAACATAATAGATCAAAAGCATTGATTTACCTTAAAGGCTAACCTGCTGCCACCAGTTGCTGGGAACTGAAACTACGGACGCTCTCCCCCGTGCACTTCCCCGCGGGCTCCGCCCCGTCTGTCCCCGGCCGCCTCCTCCTGGTGCCCCGCCCTCCCAGTTTGCGGGCCGCCCTCTTGCCGCCCATTGCACGTCTTGGAATCCCTGAAGCAGAGTCGCAGCCTGATTGGCTCAGCGCACTGTCCATCCCTACCCTGGCCCTGCCTTTTCTCAAGTTTACACTTTGGTTGCCTGGGAAACGCGGTGGCCGTAAAAGCCTGAGCAGCTTCCCCACCCCCACCCCCCCACCCCCTCCAGCGAAGCCGGAAGGACGTGTAGCTGCGATTGTTTGGTTTCAAGTACGGCATCAAAACTTATCTCGTTTGTTGTATAAAATAATCTTCAGCAAATTGTCTTACTCTGTCAGGCAACCCCTTCCTGCCCTTCTGTTGTCTCTAGATGGCATCTTGCTAGGGTGTCTCATTATCTTTCAGATGAGACTTAAAACCTCAATGCAGGAGATGCTGCAATTCCAAGTGATTCAAAGTCCTCTCTCCTTCTCCACAAGCTCACACCGACAGGATGCCATTCTGTACTGTTTCCGCCCTTGGTGCCCTCTTTTCTCCTTTCTTCTCCTCTCACTTCCCTTCTCTTTTCACACTTGCTCCTCAGCAATGAGTTTGTCAGATTAGAAAACACTACCTAACTCCCGCTCTCCTTTATCCTTGTACTCATGACATCCACCCTACCTCATCATTTCCACCCCTTCTCTCGCTTTGGTCCTAAAGCAGTCCAAAGAAACTAGGACTGGAGTTGCACGTTCTGTTCTGCATTGTACATGATACGGATTCTCAGACAAGTGTGGTCATCGACTTCTATCATCTCTACAGAGGACATTACATTTGTCTTGTCCACTTCTTACCCTCGCCCTGGAGATCAAAGAGGAAATATTCTCTGTGGATTTTAATGAAAACTTGCCTTGGTTGAATCGCAGTCCAATCGAGTGTGATTTCAGGAACAAGAAGGGGCCACTTGCAAATTAAGTCCTTTGTCTCTCCTTTAGGATAAATGCTGTTTTCAGAAGGCCCTTTTCAAAGGTACGCAACACCCACCAAGCTATTGACACTGGCGGGATATTTGCTGTGTGACCCACCGCCACCCCAGGATGGTTCTGGGTGTCTTCCCCACATGCCATTAGCTTTTCATCCCAAAATATCCCTACTTACTGCAGCTGACCTCAAGGTACTAAGCTGTATCATTTCATTTTCTCTAAGTGAAATTATGGAGCTAAACTAACCATGAGACAGGAGACATTGCCAAGGAGAGGACCAGGATACTCTGGATCATCTTTGCGTCTTTCAAAGCTCCCAGCCAATGTTGGCTGAATCAAATTGTTGAGCTGGGTAAAATGCACTCATATTAAGGACATTCAAAATATGATGTCTACAAAGATCTAGTTCCTTTGACTAGGTAGAAGTTTCCTTAAGAAATCAAGTATTCCATTTATCTCCTTTTTCAAGGATAATTGGTGACACTTGAGCAAATAATCATCTCACAGTAGCCTGCAATTAGTATGTGATAAACCAAACAACAGAAGATTGACATGGGGGCAAACCGCATCCATAGGAACCAATATGTGATCGTGGTTGGTGCAAATGTAGAAACAGATAAGCAGAAGAATCATTACATAGTGAAGGGAAACATTAATGACAGATTGAACTCCATATCAGCATCTTAAAATGTACTTCCAAATACATGTATTTTATATGTAGATACTTACTGAGTGTCGTATTTCATGCGCATTAAAGATCAACAAATTAAATATTTTGCCTATGTCTCTCATTTCTCAAATGTGTTATTTTAGGTTACAATTATGGGATGACTCTAGGTCCCACTCACAAAATAAACTTGGATTACGTCTGATGTATGAACCTGATCCCTTAGTCTGATTCTTCAAAAACTCCAATTCTTATACACTCTATCTCTTCTCTCTTCCAAATTGTACTAGCTCTACTACTTTAGAAATTATTAAAATGTATTTGTATTTCTAATTATTTTCAAATACAACAGTAAGCCATGAATACTACATTTTAAGGGACTCACCGGAGTGACATTGAAAAACGCATCTCATACATAGAGATTTTCAAGTCAGTTTTAAAGTATAATTTGTATACAAGCTGCATCCATTATAAGGATATAATGCGAATGTTACTTTACCAATTGATAGGCATGTAGTTTTTCTGGGGTTATTATAAATAAAACTGTTATGAACATTGTATACAGATTTCCCAGTGGACATAGGCTTTCATTAACTTGAGTAAAAACCTAGAAGTGGAATGGGTGGGTCATGTGGCAAGTGTGGCTGAACTAAGAAACTGCAGAGCAGTTCTGCTGTGTGCTGCACCATCTCCAGTTCCCCCAGCAATGGAATGGATCTGACTGCCAGTAGCTGTCTTCTTGCTAACTATTGATATGATCAGTCTTTCAATGTAGCCATTCTAGTAGATACACTGTGATACTGTGGTTTTATTTTGTATTTCTCTAATGACTAATGTGTTCAGTAATTTGTCATGTGATTATTCACTCTTAGCATATCTTCTTTTAAGAAGTGTCTGTTCAAAATTTTTTGTTCATTTTTATACTGGTTGTAAGATTTGTTTAGATATTCTAGATACAAATTCTATATCTGAGAAATATGCTGCAATATTTTCTCCCAGCTGACGGCTTATATTTTTGTCTTTTTATGCATATCTTTAGAAGAGTGGGAGTTTTTCATTTTGATAAAATCCGATTTGTCAAATATCTTTCTTTTATGATTTGAGCTTGTGTTATATGAATAATAAATCTGTGCCACCATAAGACTACAGTAATTCTCCTTTAGAATATTCATAGTTTCAGTATTCACATTTAGGTTGATGATACACTTTGAGTTAATTTTTGTATATGGTACACGGTACCAGTCAGTGTATTTTTGTGTTATTAAGGAAAAAATTAAAAGCCATTCAGATATCAGTTGTTCCAGTACAATTTGCTGAGAGATTTTTCTTTTCCCATTGACTTATCTGTGTGCCTTCTTCATGAATCAACTGAAGAAGTCTGTGTGGGTCTATTTCAGAGTTTTCAAGATATACTTGGAGTAGTAGCCAGAAAGATACCAGAGAGGGCTTGTATTCCATGTAAAGAGAGCCAACAAAGGCTCTGAATCAGGGAATGATGAGATCAGATGTGCATACCATCAAGGCCATGTTGGCAGTCTGTCCCATGGAGAAGGTTTGGATGCAGTGAGACTGGAGGCATCAACCTGGCTCACTGGCTGCCTTTGATCAGATTCTCTGGATGGAAGTGGAGCTTAGGAAGAAGCAGGCACAGGGTTGGCCTCACTGAGTTACAAGTGTTCAGGGAGGATGACATGGTGGCATTGGGAATAGGAGTCATCAGCTGGAAGCCCCATCCCTTGGTCCCTTTGTTGGTTATGAGAGGGAAAATCTTCACTATTTGTTTTAATGACCACACAGAGAAAGCTTCAGGTCTGCCTTTCAGGAACTATTACCAAAGAACAATTTCAGAGATTTCATAAGAATTGAGAAATAAGGGGTGCCCGGGTGGCTCAGTTGGTTAAGCAACTGCCTTCGGCTCAGGTCATGATCCCGGAGACCCGGGATCGAGCCCCACATCAGGCTCCCTGCTCAGTGGGAAGCTTGCTTCTCCCTCTCTCACTCCCCCTGCTTGTGTTCCCTCTCTGGATGTGTTTCTCTCTGTCAAATAAATAAAAATATTTAAAAAAAAAAGAATTGAGAAATAAGACCTTGAATTACACACACACACACACACACACACACACACACACACACACACACACACAATTTCATCCATATGCAAAAAAGACTCAGTTTCAAGGAAAAGTTGTTGGCCTGCCTTGTCACAGTCCAGCTGGGCCCCATTGAAAAGTTCTAACTAGTCCCTCCATGCAAAGATCCATGCTTAGTGTTAAAAGTGCTAAACTATAAGAAAGTGACTAAATATAAGGATGAGTCTCTACCCAGGGGTCAAAACTATAAAGAAGTGTCTGAACTGTAAACAGGCCTCTACTCAAGGACACTTGGGGTAGGTTAAAGGAAAGAGTATATGTAATAGAATATACACCAGATTCAGTGTAAATGTCCTTGAGACCCTAATAAGATACTCAGTCCATCGTGGTTATCACATCATTGTGCCAGAAAAGAATTTACCCAAGAGAAGATGGGCCCTTTACTGACTCACTTAATAGAAATTCATCCTAACTTACTTTTGTGGCAGGCCCTGTGCTAGGCCCTGAGAACACAAGGGAAACCAAGAGATACCAGGCCGTCCAGGAGAGCTGTCTACTTTCTAGTGTGAGGGCATTCAGTAAATTAAAACAGAAAGAAATAGGGTAGTTACTGATCCTGAGAAGTGTTAAGAAGGAAAAATGAATTATGATTGAAGAGGCTGGAAGAGAGGAGCACATTTAAGACTGTCACACAAAGGCCACTTGCCTCTCTGAGGAGAGGATGTTGGAGATGAGTCCAACTCTTCTCCATGAAGTTGGAGACCTCTTCTCAGGTCTGGCTCATGAAGAAACCAGACCTGAGAAGAGAAAGGAAGGATGTCCAAGACAGCAACACTGACAAGTGGTCTGAAGCAGAAAACACTGTGGTATATTGAGGGACAAGAAGATGTCCTCCAGCCCAGTGTAATTCTACATCAGTAGCCCCCAAATATAAGATCTTTCAGAGACCCTATGTAAGTAGGTCAGAGTCTCATAACTCTTATCTCAACATCTAACCTAAATTGCCTAGTCTTGTTCTCAGAGGAAACAGGTCATCTGTTAGCATCACATAAATATCATTCCATGTTCTGGAATTTTCAGCTTTTATTACAAAAAAAAAGCTACACATTGCCCTTTTTGCTTAATGTCTTCATTCAACCTAAGTGAATACAAACCCAGAGAGCTCCATACCTCTTGTCTTCTATGTCTTGCTTCATCTTAAGAGCCAAAGTCTCTGCCTTGATTTGCTTTAGCTGGATAGAGACACCAAATCTTTTGGCTTCCACCAGACCAGATTGTCAGGCTGGTCTGCAAGGACAGAAATCCCCACCAGGGGCACACCATGTTGGATGACCTCCATTATGCTATTCAATTCACCATGACTGACAAAGAGACGGATCCATGGGTGAGCTGTTGCAGATCAGGAACAGAGCAGAATATTTCAGGATGAAAATTTCAGAATTCCAGGGAATGCATTAGGGTAGAAGAAAATACCAAAGAACCTCAAGGTATGTTGGATAAAATGGATTTACTGATTTATCTTTGGACACCCTCAAGGGAGCATATTCTAAGACAAAAAATTCTGTCCTTGTCTCTGTACAAAGACTCCCCTAAATCAATCCATCTGAGATTCAGAGCCCAGGGAAATCTACAGAGAAGGGTAAGGCATATTCTTCCTCCCACCCATCCATCCTTCTCTCTATCCTTTTTCTCTCTTTACTTCCCTCTCCATGTTCTCTCACTCTCTTTCTGTCTTGTCTCTGTCTCTTACTTTGTAGGTCTCAAGCACTCCTTTTCACTGCCCATTCCCTTCCTGATTATGTGAAGGCTAACAGTTTCACTGATATCACATCTCATGTGGCATTTATCAAACTTACACTGTATGTCCTTTCTCCTCAATGCATAAATAAATCCTCTAAAGTAGGCAATGATGGACCACCCATTTAGGTATTTCCAGTTCCTGTGTGCTCACCCCACTATTATTTAGAGAAAACTAAAACAAGTGCTAATAATGAAGAGTTCATCTCAAACACTGTCTCTCAATAGGGATGTGCATCAGAATCTATTTGTGGCCAGGTGATGGGTATTAAGGAAGGCACATGTGGTAATGAGCACTGGTGTTATACACAACTAATGAATCATGGAACACTACATCAAAAACTAATGATGTACTATATGCTGGCTGACTGAACATAATAATAAAAATATTGGGGCGCCTGGGTGGCTCAGTTGGTTAAGCGACTGCCTTCGGCTCAGGTCATGATCCCAGAGATCCGGGATCGAGCCCCACATCGGGCTCCCTGCTCAGTGGGAAGCTTGCTTCTCCCTCTCTCACTCCCCCTGCTTGTGTTCCCTCTCTCACTGTGTTTCTCTCTGTCAAATAAATAAATAAAATCTTTAAAAAATAATAATAATAATTACTTAATTATTAATTTAATTTAATTATTTTATAATAATAAAATTATTAGTTTAATTTACTTAATTTAAAGAGAATCTGTGTTTCTTTGAAAATTAAAATATTTTCCCTATACCATGTCTTAGGAATAAATGTGCAGAATGCTGTATCATAATTTCTCAATGTGTTTGTGAGCCACGATCTTGGGGAATCAACTTTTGATGTAATCAGAACATCTGTAATCTGTAATCTGAGGAGACTTTGAAAAGTGTCACAGGGCAAACATAGCCTATTGGGGTGCAAGAAGTTCTCTGTTACCAGAGAATTCAATGGACAAAATAACCGGCTGGGAGTTTACTCAGCTTCACACACAGATCTTTAGGCACACTCTTTAGACACTGTCAACATAAACTTTGTGAAAATATGAATGCACTTCTTGGAGAAAAAGAGGATGAACCAATGTATATGGCATGTGGCCTAACAGGGACTCAAGAGGTCAGGAACAGTGTCAAAAAGAACCCAGGATATATTCTCAGAGTCCACAAATTGTCTTTGATTTTGTCTGGGCTACCTTGCTCTGTGCCAAATATGGTAATTTCAAAATAACCTAATGAAAATGCTGTTTCTGGTGGCAAAAATCAGGACTGGAATAGAAAGGAAGAAGAAAACATGGCAGCTGTAGCAATTTGGGAAACATATCCTGATCTCCCAAGAACTCTATCTGGCTGTTCCATTCCTGTTCTCTGAAGGTTACCTTTAGTCACCAGTTGCCCTTTCTCAGGCTGGTGGGCTTACCGAATGGAAACATAAAAATCTATAAACAGAAAGAAAAATGTTATCAGCTGCCTCTTCCCATGCTGGTGTGGTTGCCCAATGGAAACCTAAAGATAGATCAATAGAGAGAAAAGAAGATCCAAGCACTCCTCACCCAAGGGGTCATTTTGAGGAAGCCAGTCAATGATTTTCACATTTGCGGCCAATTTGACGTCTTTGGGCCAATGAGAAGGATTACACTTCTATATCACCCCTTGAGACAGATGAGCAAAAGCACTGTTCATCTCCCTGAGAACGTCCTGGGACTGATAGATGCTCACAATAGAGCCCAGGACCACAAGGACAAAACCAGAGTCTCCAAACTTGGCAATGAAATTCTCAAATTCCCGGAGAGAGGAAAGAAAAGAAAGGAAGTGGACACAGTCATTCATGAAAGCCTAGGTAGCCTTCAAATGAAAGTCAGCTATTTACTGAATACACTCTCCTGTCAATGCCTAGAGCTCACTAGGTTCTCCCAGCCCCTAGACAGCTCAGTGCCCTCTGCACTCTGCTCACATCCATTGTGTCTGCTGGTCTTGAAGCCATTTCTCTGGGACCTCAGGACACATCCTACCATATAAATACATTCAATAATCACAAATTAATGTGAAGACAGCTGTTGGTGTCCAGCCACTACCACAATAGTCCAAGTTGACCTTGAGGTACTCAAAGCATACTGTAGCCCCAATATCTAGACCCAGGACTTGTGTGTATAACAGTGTTTTATAAGAGAGGAAAGTGGAGGTGGTGGGAATCTTTCTTCTTTGAAAACATGGTCCCAGTACTTCATCCCTCATTCTAGATGTGGGGAGATATGGTCATTTAGGAGCATTCCAATGCCAGACCAGAGGTGCTAGTGTCTGGGAGAGTGCCAGTTGCTATCCTGGCCCAGGAGGAGGCAGCATGTCTCCTAGAGGCTGAGGTAGATGCTGGGGAAATGTCTCTATGGTGTGTCTCCTTCATATGCCTACTAGCCATCTGTCTGCCTTCTTTATTCAGGGGTCTGAGATGGTTTGGCCATTTTAAAATTTTTAATTGGGATTTTTCATTGTTATTATTGAGTTGTAAGGGTTTTTTTGTATATTTTGTATATATGGTTGTGTACTTGTTATAATAGTCCTTATCAGATATGTTTTCTACAAACATTTACTTTTGGTTTGAGGTTCCTCCTTTTAGTCCCTTAGGAGTGTCTTTGGAAGAACAGAAATTTTAGTTTAGCCCACTTACCAAGTCTCTGATAGAACATGTCATAGGTTTTGTATCTAAAAAGTAACCACCAAACCATACCTTTAATTCAGTTTTCTCAATTCTTCAAAACATTTGTTTCTTCTTTCCTTCGTATTTTTAGCATTTCCAGATCCCAGCCTTTATCCCATTGTTCCACTCGGGCTTTACATGACTCCATACAGTACAATACTATAAAAATTACTACTCCAAAGAACCACTTATAAACAGTTGTGTTGTCCTTTTATAATTATAATGATCAATGTAAATGTATTACTTAAAATTTGAAAAGGCAGAGTATGATGTCAGAATAAGAAAGTACAGGCTCTCATTTCCTCACAGAAACATTTAAAATAAGAACTAAAGGCTGACCCTAATAATTTTATAGTCCTTGGGGAAACAGTATTTACAGAAACCACATATGTCCATATGGGGGGAAAAACCACATTCACAATGCTGGGACTTTCTATGGCATTCTTACTCTCCCTTGCCCCATACTTTTCTTGGAGAAACGTCACAGTCCAGAAGCAGCAGTTCTGGCCCTGTTTTCCCCAGCAGCAGAACAGAAAAAAAGTTGCAACACTATAACCATTCTGTGGGTTCCCAAGTAACAAGTTTCTGTCTCACCAGACTTGGAGTTCTCACTGGGAATGGCAATACAGTCCAGATACCAGCATGGCAGGAGTCTTGCAAGTAATAGAGGCACCATGGCATGTAAAACACATAGGGATTCCACAACTTTGAGTCTTGGGGCAAGAGATATGGGCAAAAAAATAAAATAGAACACCTAAAGTCCTGAGAATAATCTGGGCAAGAGTCTCTGGGAACTTAAGATATTAAAATTAGTCAAGAATGAAGGAAAAATCAAAGTTGAAAAAGAAAGAAAAAGAAAGAAAGAAGGGAAGAAAGAAAGAAAGAAGAAAGAAAAAATAAATAGGTCTAGGCAGGACAAATATCCAAAAATATCTAAGAGACTTTAATCCTTCACCCCTGGCTCTTCCAAAAACTCATAACATGCCCCACACTAATTAGTAAAGTTCTTCCATGGCAATCTGTAAGCACTGGCTGAGATGACTGTTTTTCCAAATGACCAATTTTCTACAAAAGATCACCAAAAGAGGCAAAAACACGTCATCCAAAGAAAGAAAATAAATCTCCAGAAACACCCCTCCAGGAGCACAGAATTGGATTTAATAAATGAAGACTTAAAAATTGACCAAATAGAGGTGCCTGGGTGGCTCAGTTGGTTGGGCAACTGCCTTCTGCTCAGGTCATGATCCTGGAGACCTGGGATCGAGCCCCGCATCGGACTCCCGGCTCCACAGTGGGAGGCCTGCTTCTCCCTCTCTCACTCCCTCTGCTTATGTTCCCTCTCTGGCTGTGTTTCTGTCAAATAAATAAATAAATAAATAATAAAATTAAAAGAAATTGATCAAATATGTTCAAAAAACTGTAGAAAAATATGGACAAAGATCTAAAGAAAATCTGGAAGACAATATATGAATAAAATTGATAATATCGAGAAAAGTGAATTTATTTTTTAAAAGAGCAAAGGAAATATGGAGCTGAAAAACACAATAATTAAATTGAAAAATTCACTAGGATATTTGAACAGCAGGCCCAAACAAACCAAAGAAATATCTACTCAGCTTGAAGATAAGGCAATTAAAGTATCAATCTGAGGAGCAAAATGTAGAAAGTATCCAGAAAATGGAATGGAGTCTAGGGACTCATAGAACCCTATCATATGGATTAATATATGTGTTATGAAGATCACAAGAGAAGAGAGAGAAATAGAAGCAGGACAATTGCTTAAGGAAATAATGGCATACAAGATAATATTACATGTAGATATTATATGTAATACCATATTATATGTAACAATTCCACATACAACAAAAAACCCTGTCAGAACTGATAAACAGTAATGAAAAGTAGCAAAAACAAACAAAAACAATATGAGCTCACAAATATCAATTTCAATACTATATATTAATAATGAACATTTTAAGAAGGAATTGAGTAAAACAATTCTATTTATAATGGACTCAAAAAATAAAATACATGAGAATAAACTTAACTGACAAAGTGAAAAATTTTACAATGAAAACTATAAGACATTGCCAAAAGAAATTGAAAAGACACAAATAAATGAAAATAAGTCCAGACTTCATGAGTTCAAAGACTTAATACTTTATAAAGATGTCAACACAACCCAAGGTGATCTACAGATACATTCAATCTCTATCAAGAGTGAACAATATTTTGTTGCAGAAATAGAAAACTTATCCTAAAATTCATATGGAATTTCAAAAGAACCCAAGTATCCAAAACATCTTGGAAAAAAGGGAAAAGTTTGAGGTCTCACTTTTCCAGATTTCCAAACTTACTACAAAGCAACAATAATCCAATAATCAAAATAATGTGTGATTGGCATAAAGATAGATAGATACATCAAAAATAAAAAAGCTATCCCAGAAATACACCCTTATATATTTGGTCAAATAACTTATGACAAATGTGCCAAGACCACTGATGAAGTAAAACACAGTATTATCAACAACTGGTGTTGAAAACCTGGATGAAAGATTAAAGTTGGGGGCACCTGAGTGGTTCAGTAGTTAAGCCTCTGTCTTCAGCTCAGGTCGTGGTGTCCCTGGAGTCCTGGGATCTAGCCCCACATCTGGCTGAAGAAAGAGCTCTGCATGAAGTCCATATTGAGGGCAAAGGTTTCACTTACTTGAGGTACTGGTTTAACAGGTCTGGCCATTAAACCTCCAACATACACAGTGTTGGGAAGCAGGGGTCGAGCAAATTCAAGGGCAAAGTCAGAGTTAACAAACCACAGCTCTGCTTTCCTTAGAAGATGAGACAAAACTGGCCTAGAACCTTCTGGGAAATGTTCCTTAATGGTGCTGTCAAATGTAGATTGGAGTTGCCATTGCCTTATGAAGAAATCAAAGAGCATCAGAAAATTCTTCACTCTGCTCCAGAAGTCCATGTGGTCGGTTAGCAAGGAATGAAATACTGGAACATAGGACACAGGGATTGGGGTGGGAATAACTGACACAAATGGCTTCCCAAGCTTCTCAGCAACCAGGAAAGAACAGAAGTCAAATGCTTCAACAAATACCAGGTCAAAGTTCTCATTTTTTTAAGGACTCCATGATATCACCTCTCCTTAACAAATCACTGCATCGAATTCCCAGTTGTTCCATTAACTTTAAAATGTTGTTGTGTGCTTCTCTGTAGAAAAATAATGTCAAATATTCATTGAAGGTGTTAATTTTACAATACTTAGAAGAATCTTTTGTTCGAAGAAAGTATCCCAGGTAAGTAAGACCACATCTGGCAGCAGCCCACCAATTTTACCAGTTTCTAACAAAGAGCTCTGCTCCGGTCACTCTACCCTGGTTGTTTCTTCTTCCTAAAACATGCTCACCTCCTCCCCTCCCCTTTCCCCAGCCAATAATATCCACCCACCATCCATGCCAACTCAAGAGCTTTCCATTTTGGGAGCCATCTGTGATTGTAGCAGGCCACATATTTCCTTGTCTACTATACACATTCTATGATGCTCTCTATAACTTACATACTGACTTTTTATGAGTGACTATCTTCTTTTCCAGCCTACCTGCTTGGTAGCAGAGTCCTCCAATATTGATAATATAGCCTTGTTTTGTTCTTTAAATTTTGTATAGTCTAAGTTTGACAAATGGCCTCTTACAAGGAACTTTCCAGTGGTAAAAATTAGAAACCCAAATTCTAAGCTGGACACAATTTTTACATTTTTTGGCTTACAAGTAAATAATTTAAAACAAAGATAAAAGTCTGAAGCTTATTATTAACTTTTCCATTTCATGTTTCCTAGAGTATTCAAAGAAGTAATGCTAACATTTTACTGATACCTATTTAAAATGCTGTCTATGGCACTATTCTCCTTTAATGTTTTCCCATCAGTGTCTGCAAAGAAAATGACCCTTTTTGCACAACATATGGGTGATAGATGAGAATGCTTCTGACCAGATGTTACAAGTGCAGATGCTTTGGAGACCCGTGGGCCTCCTACTTAAATGAAGGACTGAGAATCGATGGCCCAGCAAACCTTTAACCTATATAGCACTACACCATGTCAGCCCACTTAAAGAAGGCCCACAGGTGAGCACTCATTAACAATACACAGATGCCCACATACACTTTAGAGTCAACTTTAAGTGACAACAGATGATTAGCTGAAATTACCCTCTAATATATTTCTAAAGGTTTTGCATAATGAAAGATTGCTATAAATTCTGAATAATGCAAGTCATGAAGTACAAACTCCTCAATAGTAGAGCATTAATCATATTTGAAATTAAGTTAAAAATTGAACAAAATGGGGCACCTAGGTGGCTCAGTTGGTTAAGCGACTGCTTTCGGCTCAGGTCATGATCCCAGAGACGAGGGATCGAGCCCCGCATCAGGCTTCCTGCCGAGCAGGAAGCCTGCTTCTCCCTCTCTCACTCCCCTTGCTTGTGTTCCCTCTCTTGCTGTGTTTCTCTCTGTCAAATAAATAAATAAAATCTTTTTTAAAAATTGAACAAAATATAAGAAACTACTGTGTTCAATATACCACACCATATTTAACATGTATGTACAACCAGGCTTCAAAGTATTAAACTGGGGAGAAGAGCCAAGACATACACGTAAAAATTATAAGAGAAGATGACACAAAGTTTCAAATGGGTACTTTAGATCAGATCTCTTACAGATGAGAGAATCTGGTCTAGTTTTGGTAAGAAGAAAGGCTTTCTGGAAAAAGCCAGATTTTAGGACCACCTTGACAACTGAATAAAAATTTAAGGAAAGAAAGGAGGTGTGATTAGGCTACTGTAATTAACCAAGAAAACATGAATGTGTGTCTTTTCCTCTTATGTCAAAGATGAAAAATTTTCTATATACCCCAGGTAATGATAAAAACTCTCAGGCTAATCTCCCATTGTGTATAATCAAGGTATTTGGGTTTTAAAATGAGTTTTAAATACAATGGCTCAAGATATAAAAAATCAGTGCTCACATGCATTTTTCAATTCTTGAACTTATGTGAGAAGAAGGGGGGGAGTAAGTAAAAAATGGTGGCTCTGATTTGCCTACCAACAGTGGGAAATTAAGTTGTCTATCCCACATTTTCAATTAGGGAGAGTATATACACAAAGACTGTAGGTGAAGTATTGCCAGGAAGATCGAGAAGGATCAATCCCCCTCACTATACAGAAATATATTCTTGCTTCAGTGGAAGAGGAAAAGTACACAGACTGAAAAATTGGGAGTGCCAAACTCATCTACTTCATGCATCCACTGCCACCAATCATTGGTCTCCCCATCCATCCACTCATCCATCCACCCATCTATTTCTCTTAAACTCCCTCCAAGTATCTATGTATCCAACAATTCATTTATGTCACCAAAATGGTAAGTCTTTCATTCAGAGAATAAAAGGAATTACCTGCCATGCAAATCTTCTGTCATAAAAAAATCAAAACTTTTCTTTAATTCTTTTTCATGATCTTCTGTAGGAAACAAACTGATAAGTTGGTATGATTTTCAATTCTTCTCTAAAAAATTTTTTTAAAATCAACAATAAAGATAGAGTTATGTCACATACCTCAGATTAATATTAGCATGATGGTACCATAGTTTTTTATTCCAAAATATTTATATGTATTTGAAAATGTGCTTTTCAAAGTATTTTTGTGTTGTTGTTTTGCTTGCCTTCTTATTTCTTTAATCATAGGACCTGATAATTATTGGGAACCTTATAATGATTCAGTCAATTTTACTCAATTTGAAGTTCTAAAAGTCTCTATTTAAAGCTCTCACTTAAAGGTATACCTATTCTTTATTACACAAGTGAGAAAAAAATGAATAGAGTGTCAAATAATTTCTCAAGATTGAACATTTAGTGAGTGGTATATTTTGTACTGAAATACGGACCTTTTATTTGCATAGTTCCCCTGTCCTTTCTCTTTTAGGGAAAAAAAGTAAACCTAAGGGTGATATCTGCAAAGGTTTTTTATTCTGCTTTTTAACCTACCAAAGGCTAGCTTAAAAACCATAATGCTCTGCAGCCCTACTTACCTTCCTGTATTTCCTCCAAAACTCATGTGTAATAGAGTCTGACACCACTATTAAGGTTGGACTGCTCACAGCTTTTAAACTCCACCTGCTTCTTAATCTTCTCTGACTCATCTTAGCGAACTAGAAGAAAGTCTCAACATTTCTTCCCTTGTGTGAGCAAGATGTTCAAGCCAAGCAAGCCAGATCCAAGTAGGGGAATCCTCACCTCCATCTAATGAGAAGCTTCCAGGGCATTTAGACAAAAGTATGGGTTTAGCCTTTCAATGGCCCTGGATTCCAGCATGAACTGTGATTCACCCAGGCCAGTTGGAACCCTGTGACCAATAGTTGTGTGTCCCACTCAGGCTCTGTCCCCACTAAGAATGGTCCGCCAGGGTAGGACTGATACAATTTACAAGCCCAAAGAATGGTGTGAAGAAGGGTAGTCACCATGTCATAGCAAGAGATCCATACCTGTGAGTGTGGAAGGTGCACTAGAACCCCAGAAAATGCCTTTGCTGCTGCTGCAGCTAAAAGAAAGCCTTGATTAACAGAGTAGTAGGGAAAACACTGATGATACCCCCGTGGAGTTCATGCAAGGAGTTAATTCAAATTCAGTTTAATCTAAGGTCTCTCAAAATCACCAGTGGGTATGCTCTTCACCTTAATGATACTAAATATGACATTCTGAGGAAGAAATTTACAAATATGAGCAGATTAGAAAGAATATCCTCTCCAAAATACATTTGATAACAACCAAAGGGATGAAGAAAGAGAAGGAAAAGGCAAGGTCTTCGGGAAGGTCAGGAAAAAAAATTAAAACACTGTTCTCAATTTTGACATGTGGAATTTAATATTATTTAAAAAAATTATAACAGAAAAAAGGCATAGGTTTGTTTCTGTATCTTCTACATCAGACCTTCTAAACTACTTATAACATCAGATGAGAAGAACCAATGGCAAAACTTAATGGTCTTAATAAATACTGGGGCAAACAATAACACATATGTCAGAATAGCCATCTAAATTTATCAAGGTAATTCCTTGGAGTTACTTTTAGGAATTTGTAACTCTTAAAAGTTACAAAATATTAGAAGACAAATGTGCATGCCCTGTCTTAACATATGAAATTAAATATCCCATAGTTAGGAGACTCATTTGTTCAATAATCTCAAAGTGGACATGGTAGGTCTTATCTAACAAGTCATAAGTTAAAATAAAATTAAGATTTTGGCACTTACAATCAGCATAACAAAAAGGATGGATCTGCTCAACACATTAAAATTGTTAATACAACTCAATTTATATTAAAACAGTGCCTTTAAGTATTAAATCCTATTTAGTGGAGGAGTGGTTATTCCCAGGGGTTCTCCATTTAATAGCCTACTTTAGACTATTCTAAACCTGGAAAGAATGAATGGTGCCTTGCAGTGGACTACTATAATTTTAATGCCACGTTCCATCTATTAGGGCTCCCATTTCCAATGTTATTGAAATTGCTGACTATATCTAAGTACTCATAAACACTTCATAATCATACAAATTTGGTGCATATTTTCTGTTTAATCTATATTTCAACAAGCTCTCAACTTCAGTTTCTCTTCATCTTCATCTTGGAAGGATAGAAATCAGTTGTAACTGGTTTCTCATGGACTACCTTAAAAGCCCTGCTCTTAAGCTTGGCTGGCAAGATCTTAACTACATTGAACTTTCCCCAGGAGCACATGTATGACACTGCTTTGAGGACAACCTTCTTTTGCAGACATTCATTGGACACACTCATTCAAGACACAAGTATTCACACAGTAGCTCACAAAAAGGGATGAGCTGTAGTCCTACATAAAGCACAAGGGATGGGACTTGGGGCAAGATGGCAGAGGATTTGGGGTCCCTATTTCAACGAGTCCCCTGAATTGAGCTGGATATCTACTGGACTACTCTGAACACCCATGAAATGAGCCAGAGATGTAAGAAGATATATCCAGATCTCCACAAACAGAATATCTCTGGTGGTTGGTTTTGAGGTATGAAGCAAGAAGCTGTGACCCTGTGAGCAAATAGTGAAAGATAATGGAAGGGAAGGAGCCTCCAGGATCTTGTACCACCAGAGTGCAAAAGCCTCTCATGCAGGGGACCAGGCACGGACTCACAGGCCAGTAGCAGTGGGGAAGGGACTTCGGGGCAGCCCTCCAGACTAAAACCTGGAGCTTCATGGGTGCATGTGTGAACTGGGGGCTACTGGGGGCTTTAGAAGCACAAAGAGCAGATATGTGCCTGGACCTGGAAGGGAGGGATGGGAGTGCTGCTGTGGGAAGCACAACCCAGAACTACAGTTTTTAGCAACACAGACAAAAACAGAGACAATTTTTACTAAAGAACAGGCTGTGATATCTCTGTTCTGAGATAGAGGTTTGGATGTGATAACTTCTGCTCTGACTCTTGGAAAAGATGCAGAAAGCCACCAGAGAAAGCCGCCAGAGAACAAAAGTCCCCCCAAACCCCTTTTCACTGAGCCCATCCTCCCCACAAGGGGTGGAGCAACTCTGCCCAAACATGGTTGCCTGAGTAACAGTATGGCAGGCCCCTCCCTCAGAAGAAGGCTGGAAGAACAAGAGGCTGACAACCCTAAGGTCTCTATTTAAAAAAAAAAAAAAAAAAAAAAGTGCATCTTGCTTGGATTGTGGCCAATAATTTGGACTCTGTGCATTCCTTCAATGACCCCTCATCAGAGTGACCCCCAACTCAGGAAAAAATCATAGACTGACCTCTGTCACAAAAGTAACGGATGTGGATATAAGCAAGATGTCAGAAACAGACTTCAGGGTAACAGTTATGCAGATAATAGCTAGGTTGGGGAAAACCATTAATGGCAACATAGATTCTCTAAGGGCAAAAATGAGAGCTGATATGGCAGAACTTAAAAATGCTATCAATGAGACCCAATATAATCTAGATACTCTAACAGCTAGGGTAAACAAGGCAGAAGAATGAGCTAGTGACCTAGAATACAAACTGATAGAAAAGAAGGAGCAAAAAGAGGCCTGGAACAAATAGCTTAGAATCCATGAAAACAGAATTAAAGAAATAAATGACACCATGAAATGTTCCAATGTCAGAATTTTTTGGAATTCCTTATGAGGTGGAGAAAGATAGAGAGGACTAGAAGATATATTTGAACAAATCCTAGCTGAGAACTTCCCTAATTTGGGGAATGAAGCAAGCATTCATGTCCTAGAGGCAGAGAGAATCCCTCCCAAGGTCAAGGAGAATAAACCAATCTCTGGCATGTAATAGTAAAATTTGAAAATCTTAAAACCAAGGAAACCATCTTAAGGGCAATTAGGGGAAAGAGACTCCTTCTGAACAGAGGAAGGAATATCAGAATAATGTCAGACCTGTCCACAGAGAGCTGGCAAGCCAGAAAGGACTGGAAAGACATATCCAAGGTACTAAATGAGAAGAACATGCAGCCAAGAATATTTTATCCAGCCAGGCTGTCATTTAGAATGGGTAGGGAGATAAAAAGCTTTCAAGACTGGCAAAAACTGAAAGAATACCTGACAACTAACCATCCCAGCAAGAAATATTAAGGGAGTGAGAGTCTATAAAAGGAGAAAGACTCCAAGAATAATATAAAACAGAAATTTACAGTGACAATCTATAGAAACAAGGACCCCACAGGCAAAATAATGACAATAAAATCATATCTTTCAATAATCACTCTCAAAATGAATGGCCTAAATGCTCCCTTAAAACAGCACAGGGTTGTAGATTGGATAAAGAGATAGGACCATCCAAATGCTGTCTACAAGAGATTCATTTTGACCCTAAAGCTACATCCACACTTAAAGTGAAAGGATGGAGAACCATCTTACATACCAACGGCCTCAAAAGAAATCTGGGGTAACAATTCTCATATCAGACAAATTAGATTAAAAACTAAAGACTGTACTCAGAGATACAGAAGGAAACTATATCATTCTTAAAGGGTCTATTGAACAAGGAGATCTAACAGTTGTAAATATCTATCCCCCTACTATGGGAACAGCCAATTACACAAGCCAACTGTTAACCAAAATAGTCATATTGGTAATAATACATTAATTGTAGGAGGCCTTAACACTCCACTCTCAGCAATAGACAAATCACCTAAGCAGAAAATCAACAAAGAAACAAGAGCTTTGAATAACATGGTGAACCAGATACACCTCATAGATATATACAGAACATTCTACCCTAAAACAACAGAATACTCATTCTCCTCAAGTGCACATGGAACTTTCTCCAGAATAGACCACATACTGGCCCACAAATCAGGTCTCAACCGATACCAAAAGATTGAGATTATTCCCTGCATGTTCTCAGGCCACAAAATTTTGATACTGGAACTCAATTACAAGAAAAAGTTTAGAAGAAATTCAAACACTTGGAAGCCAAAGACCATCCAGCTCAAGAATGTCTGGATCAAACAGAAAATCAAAGAAGAACTTAAACAATTCATGGAAATGAGTGAGAATGAAAACACACCAGTCCAAAACCTAAGGGATAGAGCAAAGGTGGTTCTAAGGGGGAAATACATAGCCATCCAAGCCTCACTCAAAAAAATAGAAAAATCCCAAATACACAAACTCTGTTTACACCTTAAAGAACTAGAGAATCAACAACAAATTAAGCCTACCCCATACATGAGAAGGGAAATAATTAAGATTAGAGCAGAGATCAATGAATTAGAAACCAGAAATACAGTAGAACACATCAACAAAACTAGAAGCTTGTTTTCTGAAAGAATTAGTAAGATCGATAAATCGGTGGCCAGACTTATACAAAAGAAAAGAAAAAAGAACCCAAATTAATAAAATTATGAATGAAAGGATGAGTAATACCACAGAAATAGAAAAACTCATCAGAAATCATTATCAACAGCTATATTTTAATAAGTTAAGAAAAATAGAAGAAATGGATGCATTCCTGGAAATTTATAAATTCCAAGACTGAAACAGGAAGAAATTGACAAGCTGAATAGCCAAAAACCAGTAACAAGATGGAAGCAGTGATCAAAAATGTCCCCAAAAAACAAGAGTCCAGGACCTGCTGGATTCCCTGGTGGAATTCTACCAAACATTCAAAGAAGAAATAATACCTATTTTCCTGAGGCTGTTTCAAAAAATAGAAACAAAAGGAAAAATTTCAAACTCTTTCAAAATTTACACCTGAGTTTGATCCTCACCACAAAGGCAGCCTAACACAATCAAAAAAAAAAAAAGAAACAAACAAACAAAAACAATAAACAAAATTAATAACAAAAATCTGCAAAACCCTGAAGAAGGGAGGTGAATCTCACCTCCAGATTTAACACACTCTTAAATCCAAATGGTCAGTTTTCAACAAAACTCACAAGATATCTCAAAAAACAGGAAACTGAGGCCTATTCGAAGGCAAATAATAAATCAACAGAAACTATCCCTAAGAGAGACCAGATGGCAGATATACTAGATGATGACTTTAAAATAACTGCCTTATAGATTCTCAGAGAACTAAAGGGAGATGTGGAGAAGGTGAAGGGAAAAGCGTATGCAAAATAGAAATGTAAATAAAGGCATAGAAAATCTGAAAGGAGACTAAAAACAAAATCTAGAATTGAAAAATTCAATGAATGAAATGAAAATTTCACTAGAGGGATTCAAAGACAGATTTGGGCAAACAAAAGAAATAATCAGTGAACCTGAAGATAAGACAAAGGAATTTATCAAGTATGAAGGACAGAAAGGTAAAACATTGAAGAAAAGAGAACACAGCCTAAGGGAACAACATATGCAGTGTGGGTGCTCAGAAGGATAAGAGAGAAATAAAGGGATAAAGAGAATATTTAGTATAACAATGGCTGAAAACTTCCCAAACTGAATGAAATATATGAATATAAACATTCAGGAAGCTTGACAAATTCCAAGGAAAATGAATTCAGATACTCACATCAGGACACATTATAATCACACTTTAGAAAGATAAAGAGAGAATATCAAAAGCAAAAAGAAAAAGTCACTCATCACATATAAGTGATTCTCAATGAGATGATCAACAGATTTCTTTTTTTTTTTATATCAGAAAGATTTACTTCTGTTTACAGTATATTTGCAGTAGAAATACCAGTATGTAACTAAGATTATCTGTACAGAAAAAAAGACAATGATATAATGATAGGTGATATATACATACATATATATTCTTTATTATATACAGGAGCTAGTAATAATAGTTAAACACCTTTTGAGCATTTACTATATGTTTTGTAGATTTAGAAAATAGAGCTATAACGCAACACTACTTAAAGTGACATAGCATTCTAGAATGGTATGTATCTTTTTTATTTTCAACAAATCATTTGATAATTAAATTTATTTCTTCCAGGGGTGCCTGGGTGGCTCAGTTGGTCAAGTGACTGCCTTCCACTATCAGAAATTTTGAAGGTCAGAAGGCAGTGGGCTAATACATTCAAAATGCTAAAAGGAATGAATGATAACAAAAAATTCTGTATGTGGCAAAAATGTCCTTCAAAAGTGAGGGTGAAATTAAAACATTCCCAGCCAAACAAAAGCTAAGGTGGTAGGTTATTGCCACTAGAAACACACTCAAGGGAGCCCTCTGAGGAAAAACAAAAGGACACCAGAGAGTAACTCAAAGGTGTTGAAGATATAAATGTTTTAATAGAGGTAAATCTACACTTATAAAAGCTAGTACTACTCTAACAGTAATTATTTTATTTTATTTTATGTTTTAAGATTTTATTTATTTGACAGAGACAGAGAGAACATAAGTGAGGAGAGAGTTAGGTAGAGGGAGAATCAGGCTCCCTGCTGAGCAAGGGGCCCAACAAGGGTTTCGATCCCAGGACCCTGGATTCATGACCTGAAAAGTTTTAACTGCACTTCTTGTTTCCTACATAATTTGCGACTAGTATATTAAAAATAATTATTGGGATTTTTCAGTTTTTATTCAAATTCCAGTTAGTTAACATACATACAATATTAGTTTCAGGTGTACAATAGAGTGATTCAATAACTTCCATACATCAGTCAGTGCTCATCTACAAGTGCCCTTCTTAATTCCTGTCATATATTTCGCCCACTCCCCCCACCAACCTCTAGTAACTATCAATTTGTTCTCTATAACTGAGTCTTTTTCTTGATTTGTCTCTCTTTTTCCCCTTTGATCATTTGTTTTGTTTCTTAAATTCTACATATGTGTGAAATCATATGGTATTTGTCATTCTCTGACTATTTCACTCAGTACAATACTCTGTAGATCCACCTATGTCATTCTAAATGGCAAGATTTCATTCTTTTCTGTGGCTGAGTAATATTCCATTATACACATATATATACCACCAGTCAATGAACGCTTGGGCTGTTTCCATAATTTGGCTCTTATAGATAATGCTGCTGTAAAGATCTGGGTGATATATCCCTTTGAATTAGTATTTCTGTATTCTTTCTTTTTTTTAAGATTGTATTTATTTATTGGAGAGAGAGGGTACATGAGAGAGAGGCCTGGGAGTCTCACATCAGGCTCCCTGCTTAGCAGGGAGTCTGATGTGGGACTCCATCCCAGGACCCTGAGATCATGACCTGAGCTGAAGGCAGATGCTTAACCAACTGAGCCACCCAGGTACCCCAGTATTATTTGCATAAATACCTAATAGTGCAATTACTGAATCATAGGATATTTCTATTTTTAACTTTCTGAGGAAACTCCATACTGTTTTCCACTGTGACTGTAGCAGTTTACATTCCCCCCAACAGTGCAAGGTGGTTCCTATTATCCAGATCCAAGAGGCACAGGAAACTCCCATCAAAATCAACAAAAGCAGTCAAATGCCAAGACATACTGTAATTAAATTTGCATAATATATAGTGATATAGAAAAAATCTTATAAGCAGCAAGACAAAAAAATGCTTAATTCACAAGGACTAGATGGAGATTTATCATCAGAAATCTTGGAAGCCAGAAGAGAGTGGCATGATATACTCTAAATGCTGACCGGGAAAAAATCTGCAACCAACAATACACTATCCAGCAAAGCTGTGATTCAGAACAGAAGGAGAAATAAAGAGTTTCCCAGAGAAACAAAAACTAAAAGAGCTCATGACCACTAAACCAGCCCTGCAAGTAACATTAAAGGAGACTCTGTAAATGCAAAGGACAAAGTGACAAAGACAAGAAAGGATAACGGAAAATCTCCAGAAACAAGGACAAAACAAGTAATAAAATGACAATCTATCAATAATTACTTTGAATGTAAATGGACTAATTGCTCCAATCAAAAGACATAGGGTGCCAGAATAGATTAAAGGATGAGCCCCACCTATATGCTGCCTACAAGAAATGCATTTCATTTTATTTTATTAAAATATTTTATTTATTCATTTGACAGAGTGAGAGAGAGAGAGGCAGAGAGAGAGGAAGAAGCAAACTCCCCACTGAGCAAGGAGCCTGTCATGGAGCTCAATCCCAGTACCATGGGATCATGAGCTGAGCCAAAGGCAGATGTTTAACGGACTGAGACACCCAGGCACCCCAAGACATGCATTTTAGACCTAAAGAAACCTGTAGATTGACAGCAAGGGGATGGAGAAATATTTATCATGCAAATGGATGTCAAAAGAAAACCAGAGCAACAATACTTATATTGTTATTATATTATATTATATTATATTATATTATATTATATTATATTATATTATATATATTATATATTCTTATATAAGCAACAATAGTTATATAAAGTCTAGACAAACTAGACTTTAAAAAAAGAGACTGTAACTAGACAAAGAACGGTACTGTATCATAATAAAGGGGACAATACAACAAAAAGATACAATAATTATAAATATTTATGCACCCAATACAGAAACACTTGATATATAAAACCATTAATAACAAATATAAAGGAACTAATTCATAATAATTAGTTTTAAACAAATATTCTTTAAATTTTACTTGTAACTCTAACCAGGTCTTCTACATAATTTAAGATACTAATGCTTTGAAATTAATAATAGATCATGTTTGGGACCACACAATGTATAAAAATATAATTTTGTGACATCAACAACAAAAAAAGATAAAGCCTATAGGAGCAGAATTTACATTTTAAAAATTTTATTTATTTGACAGAAACACAGCTAGAGGGGCGCCTGGGTGGCTCAGTTGGTTAAGCAACTGCCTTCAGCTCAGGTTATGATCCCGGAGACCCCGGGATCGAGCCCCACATCGGGGTCCCTGCTCAGCGGAAAGCCTGCTTCTCCCTCTCTCACTCCCCCTGCTAGTGTTCCCTCTCTTGCTGTGTTTCTCTCTGTCAAATAAATAAAAAATCTTTAAAAAAAAAAAAAAAAGAAAGAAAGAAAGAAAGAAAGAAACACAGCTAGAAAGGGAACACAGCAGAGGAGTGAGAGAGGGAGAAGCAAGGAGCCCAATGTGGGACTTGATCCCGGGACACTGGGTCATGACCGGAGCGAAGACAGATGCTTAACGACTGAGCTACTCAGGCACCCTGGAGCAGATTGTTTTAATGTTATTAAACTTGAGCTGATGTAATTTAAAATTTGAGTGTTGTAGTTTTAGCATGTTAAATGAATTTTCATAACACACACAAAAAAATAGCTACAGGATATACACAAAAGGAAATCAGAAAGGAATTAAACATTTCACAACAAAGATTTGATGGACCATAAAACAAATAGTAACACAGGAAATGAGGGACAAGAACCTATAAGACATATAAAAAACAATTAACAAAATGACAGAACTTAAATCTTTCCTTATTAGTAATTACTTTAAATGTAAATGGTTTATGGGGCGCCTGGGTGGCTCAGTTGGTTGAGAGACTGCCTTCGGCTCAGGTCACGATCCCGGAGACCTGGGATCAAGTCCCACATCCGGCTCCCTTCTTGGCGGGAAGCCTGCTTCTCCCTCTCTCACTCCCCTTGCTTGTGTTCCCTCTTTGGCTGTGTTTCGCTCTGTCAAATAAATAAAATCTTAAAAAAAAATAAAATAAAAAATAAATAAATGTAAATGGTTTAAACTCTCCAATCAAAAGACAGAGAATGGCAGAATGGACAACTCAAATCAAATCAAATAAGATTGTAAGAAACAAGGAAGTGCAAAATAAAGATTCAATAAGGCAAGAAATGTAATTACAAATACATATGCACCTAATAAGAGACCATCAAAATAATTAAAGCCAAAGCTAGCAGAATAGAGAGAAAAACAGACACTTCTACATAATCAATAAACATTTCAACACCCACTCTCAATAATGGATAGAAAAACCAGAAAGAAGATCAGTAAAGAGACAGAAGACTTACACACATTGATTCATTAGATGTAATGGACATATACAGGACACTCTACTCAAATACAACAGCATTGTTCTCAAGGGTACATGGGACACTTTCCAGTAGAGACCATATATTCAATCACAAATAAGTCTCAATGATTTTAAAAGACAGATATCATATAGAATAACTTTTTGACCACACCATGAAGTTAGTAATCAACAACAGAAGGAAAACTGGAAAATTCACAAATTATGGAAATTAAACACTACCATTTTAAATAACCAATGTAGGGCACCTGGGTGGCTCAGTGGGTTAAGCCTCTGCCTTCCACTCATGTCATGATCTCAGGGTCCTGGGATCAAGGCCCGCATCGGGCTCTCTGCTCAGCAGGGAGCCTGCTTCTTCTTCTCTCTCTGCCTGCCTCTCTGCCTACTTGTGATCTCTCTCTGTGTCAAATAAATAAATAAAATCTTTTTAAAAAATGACCAATGTAACAAATCTGGAGAATTCACAAAGGAAATCAGAAAATATTTAGAGACAAATGAAAATGAAAATACAACATAAAAAAACTTATAGGATACATCAAAAGCAATACTCACAAGGAAATTTAAACTTGTAAATGACTATATTACAAAAGAAAGCTCTCAAATCAATAACCTACTCTGCTCCTTAAGATACTGGGGAAGAGGCAGGAGGAGCAAGATGGTGGAGATGTAGGAGACCCTGTTTCAATTGGTCCCCTTGGGTGAGCTAAATATCTATCATAACACTTTGAACATCCATGAAATCAGCCTGGGATACAAGATTATACAATTCTGGATCTCTATGGGGGCAGAAGATCATCAGTGGAAAGGTAAAGTGGAGTGGGAGTGCTCAGATGCTATCAGAGGATAAACAAAAGGGGCAGGGAGCCACCAGAAGTGACCCATTGGAAAGTAATACCCCAATACAAAAGCTCCCCATGCTTGGGGACCAGTATTAACTTGAAGTCTGGTTTAAAGCACTCAAAAAGAACAAAGGGTCATAAGGAGCAACTGGTGGAATCAGGCAGCCATGTGCATGAACCTAAGCCCACGGTCCCAGAATGGTCACAGCCGACGGTCCGGCACCTGAGGGAACTAGGCAAGGACTCCAGTCCATGGTCCCGGAGCCGACAGCTTACCTCTGCTTGCACCACCACTTGGGCTGGGCACAACCCTGCCCTCACCTGAGAGAGCCCAGTGCAGTCTCCTGCCTCTGGAGGTCCCTCAGCCTGAAGCCTTCAGCTACGTGCACCACTCCCCCACCCCCCATCTGAGGACACCCAGTGTGTACATGGAGACCAGACATCAGTCTACCAGGATAGGGCTCACCCAGACCAATATCGCTTGTGGCTTAAGTGGCATGGGGATGCAGAGACAAGCAGGGGCCTTGGGAGACCACTGAGACAGTGGATGGGGATGTGTACCACCTGTGCAAGATTGCAGTACTCAGCAGACTTTGCAGGGGGGAATCTGTGTGTTCTGGACTATTCAGAGGGGAGGAAACTGTGGCTTCTCTCTGAGGCAGAGATCTGGGTTCAGACAGTTTACTTTGCACTAACCTTCCAAAAAGCCACCAAAGAACAAAAACCTCCAAAGAACCAAAGACTGAAAAAACTATTTCCACAGAGCCCAGCCTCTTGCAAAGGGGCAGGGCAACTCAGCCCAAGCAAGACTGACTGAAAAAACAACACAGTAGGCCCCTTCCCCAGAAGACAATCCAAAAGAGCAAGAGGACAACCAACACAGGATCCTCATAACACTGTAAAACCACAACATCAGAGGAAAACAACATATTAAGCTCCTGGTATTGTCCCTAAACCTGTATATTTCACAGATACAACTTTTTTTTTAATTTGTTCTCATGATTCTCGTTCTTTTATTTTTTTAACCTACTTGCTATTACAGTTAGATGTTTAATACAACATATTCCATAATAACTTTTTAACTTGAACTTTTTTCATACACATACTTGTGTTTCTTTTTTTTAATATACATATAGATTTAAGCTTCAAAGTAATCCTTCTTCCCTATTCAATACTACCCCTATATATAAACTAGTTTTAATTTCCATGTATCTCTGGAAAGTTGAGTCTTTTAACAAAGATAACAAGATACACCCAGGAAGAACTAAAATAACCTTCCTCGCCTTCATCAAGTGTTTATAACCACCTCCCTACCTTATTCTTTAGCCAGTGTTTATGTGTAATTGTTTTTGTTTTTGTACTACATAAATCTTATTCTTGGAGATCATTTTGGCTGGGCTTTTCTTTTTTCTTTTCTTTTCTTTTCTTTTCCTTTCTTTGTTAGTCTTTTTGTTTGTTCATTTTTGTTTCTGTACCTTATAAATCTTACTTTTGGGACCTATTTTTGCTGGGTTTCTTCTTTTTGTTTTTTGCATTTTTTTTCTTTTTTGCTCTCTTTTTCTCTTTTCTTTCTTTTTGATAGTGACTTCTGATTGCTCTGAAACCTTCCAAGGTTCACCTTGTCAAAATCGTGGTTGATATATTCAGCTATACATCCCCTCAACCACCTCTCACCAAAATGACTAGGAGGAGAAACACCCAGCAGGAAAAATTCAGAGACTGTGACCTCTGTCACAGAACTATTGGATCTGTACATAAACAGCATGTCAGAAAGGGAATTCAGGATAACAATTATCTAGGCAATAGCTAGGCTGTAGAAGACCATTAGTGGCAACATAGAATCTCAAAGGGTAGAATTGAGAGATGATCTGATAGAAGGTAAAAATGCTATCAATGAGATCCAATCTAATCTAAATAATCTAACAGCTAGGGTAAATGAGGCAGAAGAATGAGTTAGTGATCTAGAAGACAAACTGATAGAAAAGAAGGATCAGGAGAAGGCCTGGAACAAACAGCTTAGAAGCCATGGAAACAGAATTAGGGAAATAAATGATGCCATGAAATGTTCCAATGTCAGAATTGTTGGGATCCCTGAGGGAGTGGAGAGAGAGAGAAGACTAGAAGATGTATTTGAACAGATTCTGGATGAACATTTCCCTAATCTGTGGAATGGAACAAGTGTCCATGTCTAGAGGCAGAGAGGACACCCCTCCCCAAGATCAACAAGGCTAGAAAGACCTCCAGGCACTTTATTGTGAAATTCCTGAGTCATAATTTCAAATAATATGTCTTAAGGGCAGCTAGGGGGAAGAGATCCCTTACATAAAGAAGGAGGATGATCAGAAGAACATCAGACTTGTCTACAGAAACCTGGCAAGCCAGAAAGGGCTGGCAAGACCTATTCAGGGCACTAAATGAGAAGAACATGCAGCCAAGAATCCTTATCAAGCAATTCTGACATTCAAAATGGTTGGAGCGATAAAGAGGTTCCAAGACTGGCAAGGTTTAAAAGTTTATATGACCACCAAGCCAGCACTATAAGAAATATTAAGGGGGTTCTATAAAAGAAGAAAGAACCCAAGAATGACATAGAACAGAAATTTAAAGAGGCAATCTATAGAAACAAGGACTTCACAGGCAACATGGTGTCAATAAAAACTTATCTTTTAATAATCACTCTCAATGTGAATGGTCTAAATGCTCCCATAAAATGGCACATGGTTGCAGACTGGATAAAACAAGAACCATCCATATGCTATCTATAAGAGACATATTTTGAACCTAAAGATACATTCATACTGAAGGTAAAGGGATGGAGAACCATCTTTCATGCCAACGGGACTCAAAAGATAGCTGGGGTAGCAATTCTCATATCAGAAAAAGTATATTTTAAGCTAAAGACTGTAGTCAGAGATACACAGAGAACTACATCATTCTTAAAGTGTCTAGCCACCAAGAAGATCTAATAATTGTAAATATCTATGCCCCCAACATGGGAGCAGCTAACTACATAAGCCAACTATTAATCAAAATAGTCATATTGATATGAATACATTAATTATAGGGGATCTTAATATGCCACTCTAAGCAACAGAGAGATCATCTAAGTATAAAATCAAAAAAGAAACGATCTTAAAATGACGCACTGGACCACATGGACCTCATAGATACATACAGAACATTTCACTCTAAAACAACAGAACACTCATTCTTCTCAAGCACACATGGAATTTTCTCCATACTGGGTCACAAATCAAGTCTCAACCAATACCAAAAGATTGAAATCATTCCCTGAATATTCTCAGACCACAGTGCTTTGAAACTGGACCTCAACCACAAGAAAAAGCTTGGAAGGAATTCAAACACTTGGAAGCTAAAGATCATCCAAAATCAGGAAATCAAAGAAGAACTTAAACATTTCATGGAAACTAATGAGAATGAAGACAAATCGGTCCCAAACCTACAGGAGATGGCAAAAGCAGTCCTAAAGGGGATATAGATAGCCATCCAAGCCTCACCCAAAAAAATTGAAAGATCCTTGGGAAGCCTGGGTGGCTCAGTTGTTAAACCTCTGCCTTCAGCTCAGGTCATGATCCTGGAGTCCCAGGACCGAGGCCTGCATCAGGTTGCCTGCTCAGCGGGAAGCCTGCTTCTTCCTTTCTCACTCCCACTGCTTGTGTTCCCTCTCTGACTGTGTTTCTCTCTGTCAAATAAATAAAATCTTTAGGGCGCCTGGTTGGCTCAGTTGGTTAGGCGACTGCCTTTGACTCAGGTCATGATCCCAGAGACCCAGGATCGAGTCCAACATCAGGCTCTCTGCTCGGCAGGAAGCCTGCTTCTCTCTCTCTCTCACTCCCCATGCTTGTGTTCCCTCTCTAGCTATGTTTCTCTCTGTCAAATAAATAAACTCTTTAAAAATAAATAAATAGATAGATAGATAGATAGATAGATAGATAAAATCTTTTACAAAAAAATTGAAAAATCCTGGCTAGACCAAATCTCTTAACACTTAAAGAAGTGGAAAATCAACAATAAATAAAGCCAACCCCACACACAAGAAGGAAAATAATTAAGATTAGAGCAGAGATCAATGAGTTAGAAACTAGAGATACAGTAGAACACATGAATGAAACTAGAAGCTGGTTCTTTGAAAGAATTAATAATATTGATAAACCACTGGCCAAACTAATCTAAAAGAAAAGAGAGAGAACCCAAATTAATAAAATTATGAATGAAAGGGGAGAGATCATGACTAACACCAAAGAAATAAAAACAATCATCAGAAATCATTATCAACAGTTATATGCCAATAAGTTAGGCAACCTAGAAAAAGTGCATACATTCCTAGAAACATATAAACTTCCAAGACTGAAACAGGAAGAAATTGACAACTCGAATAGACAAATATCTAGTAACAAGATTGAAGCAGTGATCAAAACCTCAAAAAAAAAAAAAACAAAAAAAAAAAACAAGAGGCCAGGACCTGATGGATTCCCTGGGGAATTCTACCAAACATTCAAAGAAGAAATAATACCTATTCTCCTGAAGCTGTTTCAAAAAATAGAAGCAGAAGGAAAACTTTCAGATTCTTTCTATGAAGCCAGCATTACCTTGAGCCCCAAACCAAAGACCCCATCAAAAGAAGAATTTCAGACCAATATCTCTTTTGGATATGGATGTCAAGATTCTCAACAAGATCCTAGCTAATAGGATCCAACAGTACAATAGAAAGATTACCCACAATGACCAGGTGGGATGTATCCCTGAGATGCAAGGTTGGTTCAATATTTACAATCAATTAATGTGATAGAAAAAAATCAATAAGAGAAGAGAGAAGAACTACACGGTCCTCTCAATAGATGCAGAAAAAGCATTTGACAAAATACAACATCCATCCCTGATTAAAACTCTTCAAAATACTGGGATAGAGGGAACATTCTTCAGCTTCATAAAATCTATCTATGAAAAATCCACAGCAAATATCATTCTTATGGGGAAAAGCTGTCAGCCTTCCCATTGAGATCAGGAACACGACAAGACTGCCCACTCTTGCCACTGTTGTTCATAGTGCCAGAAGTCCTGGCAACAGCAATCAGATAACAAAAAGAAATAAAAGATATTCAAACTGGCAAATAAGAAATCAAACGCTCTGTTCACAGATGATATGATACATTATATGGAAAACCCAAAAGACTCTATCCCTAAACTCCTAGAACTCATATAGCAATTCAGTAATGTGGCAGGATACAAAATCAATGCACAGAAATCAGTTGCTTTCTTTTACACTGACAAAGAAAATATAGAAAGGGAAATTAGAGAATCAGTTCTATTTACTATAGCACCAAGAACCGTAAAATACCCTGGAGTAAACCTAATTAAAGAGGCAAAGTATCTGTACTTGAGGAATTACAGAACACTCATGAAAGAAATTGAAGAAGACACAAAAAGATGGAAGAACATTTCATGCTCATGGATTGGAAGAATAAACATTGTTAAAATGTCTATACTGCCCAGAGAAATCTATACTTCCAATGCCATCCTGATCAAAATTCCATTGGCATTTTTCAAAGGACTGGAACAAACAACCCTAAAATTTGTCTGGAACCAGAAAAGACCCCAAATCGCTAAAGAAATGTTGAAAAAGAAAAACAAAACTGGGGGCATCATGTTGCCTGATTTCAAGCTTTACTACAAGCTGTGATCACCAAGACAGCATGATACTGGCATAAAAAACAGACATGCAGACCAATGGAACAGAGTAGATAGTCCAGATATGGACCCTCAACTCTATGGTCAAATAATCTTTGACAAAGCAGGAAAAAATATCCAGTGGAAAAAAGACAGTCTCTTCAATAAGTGGTGCTGGGAAAACTGGACAGCTACTTATAGAAGAATGAAACTCAACAATTCTCTTATAATATACACAAAGACAAACTAGAAATGGATGAAAGACCTCAACATAGGCAAGATTCTATCAAAATCCTAGAGGATGACATCGGCAGTAACCTCTTCAACATCAGCCATGGCAACTTCAAGACATGTCTCCAAAGGCAAAGGAAACAAAAGTGAAGAAGTAAAGTAAATGGGAACTAGGGTAATCCAGGGAGGGATACGAAACAACAGAGACTTTGGACACAGAAACAAGCTGAGAGACTTGGAGGGAGGGGTTGGAGGGATGGGAGAGCCTGGTGGTGGGTACTGGGGACGCCTAAAGCATGGAGCACTGGGTGTGGGGAATGGGAAATGAATCTTGGAACACTGGAAAAAAAATTAGTAACAGTAAAATAAAATAAAATAAAATTTTAAAAAAGTGAAAATAAACTTTTGGGACTTCATCAAAATAAAAAGATTCTGCACAGCAAAGGAAACAGTGAACAAAACAAAGAGGCAACGCATGGAATGGGAGAAGATATTTGC
Organism: Spilogale gracilis; assembly: GCA_004023965.1. NCBI lineage: Eukaryota > Metazoa > Chordata > Mammalia > Carnivora > Mephitidae > Spilogale > Spilogale gracilis. Next base: position 208,789 of record PITA01001006.1, read on the forward strand.
AAATAACACAACAGAAAAATGGATGATATCCAAGATCTATAAAGAACTCAAACTCAACCCCCAAAAAACAGATAATCACATCAAAAATGGGCAGAAGAGATAAACAGACATTTCTCCAAAGAAGACATACAAATGGCTAACAGACACATGAAAAAATGTTCATCATCATTAGCTATCAGGGAAATTCAAATCAAAAGCACACTGAGATACCACCTTACACCAATTAGAATGGCCAAAATTAACAGGACAGGAAACAAGAAGTATTGGAAAGGATGTGGAGAAAGAGGAACTCTCTTACACTATTGGTGGGAAAGCAAGGTGGTGCAGCCCTTTTGGAAAACAGCATGGAGAGACCTCAAAAAAGTAAATATAGAGCTACCTTATGACCCTGCAATTGCACTACTGAGTATTTGCCCCAAAGATACAGATGTAGTGAAAAGAAGGGCCATATGTACCCCAGTATTCATAGCAGCAATGGATACAATCACCAAACTGTGGGAAAAGCAGAGATGCCCTTCAACAGATGAATGAATAAAGAAGATATGGATATATATTGCAATATTACACCTATATATATTACACACACACACATACATATGACAGGGGTCATATACATATGTGTGTGTGTGTGTATATATATGTGTGTGTGTGTGTGTGTATATATATACTGCAATATTACACCTCCATCAGAAAGGATGAATACTTTTGTATCAACATGGATGGGACTGGAGGAGATTATGCTGAATGAAATAAGACAAGCAGAGAGAGGCAATTATCATATGGTTTCGCTTACTTGTGGAGCATAAGGAGTAACATGGAGGACATTATGAGAAGAAAAGAAAATCTCTCCTACCAGCAAACCCAACAAAAGAAGAACTAACTTGCTGAAGGGGTGGAATTGTCTGGTCAGGACAGACAACACTGAATTAGCTTCAGTGTTTGTAGTAAAGCCTTGAGAATCAATGATTTGCTGCACAGAACAAATACCTGTCACTTGGGGAATGTCTATTCAGTAGAAGGAGAGGTACAGTAAGCTCTCTTAGGAAAAAAAGGGTCAGAACAGGCAATTATGACCCCTGTAAGGGGCATGTTATACCTCTGACTTTAGTTATTGATCAGAACAATCCTTCATCTCATTACTTCAATTTTCCTGAAGTCATTTATTCATTAAAGTTGTAAATAAAAACCTTTTAAGAAAGGTGGTTAATACCACTTCAAAGGTTTCAATATTGAGTGTTGAACAATCTAGTCACATGTTCCCTTATTTGTAGACCTCTACGAAGATCTACTGCTGATGCAAAAAATAAATAATCCATTTCAAAAACCTCAGAAATTCCCAGTGATTGGTAAATATTTCAAGAAACTCTGAATTATTAAAACTTGGAACAAAGAATAAAATTAAGGGAATCCATGGGTCCCCTAAACAGTTTGTAGATGGAGTGTGGGTATGTATGTGAAAGTAGTTGAAGGTCTAGAGCTCTCATCAGTTCCTCAATCTGTGGAAACAACAAAATGAAAGATCATGGACTGCAACTACCTTGGTTTGCAGTCAAGGCAAATACACAGTAAGACTGACAATCAAGGTAGATAGAAGGGGACATGTATAGAAAAGATATCAAGTGAACAATATAGAACCAGATCTGGAAGGTTATTAAATAGTAAGAGAGCCTGAAGTTCATCTCTAGATTTTCATACCTGATCATACTTGCTTTTCATCAAAAATGATTAATTTTTGACTTTTTAAATTAAAGTTTCAGCAATTCTGAATGAGAAATCCAGAGCTGTAAGTTCCAGATCCACGCAACTCAATTATTAACCTGCTCTATGAACTTGAACAAATCTTTTGAGTTCTCTGAGCCTCTGTGTCCTTGTCTGTCAACATAAAGACTTGACAGTTTGATGAGCTTCATCTTAAGCTCAAGCTTAAGTGACTCAAGCACTTCTGACATCACTATGCACAAGTCATGGACAGCCAATGACATGTCAAGAATTTAGGATCATGTCATTGATAGATTCTGATCCTAGGATATGATGAAAAGACAGTCATTAAAAAAGCTTTCTTAAAGTTCAGGTCTCATAGCAGGAGTATAAAGTAACCTATGAAACAGGAAGAGCAACTCTCTATCCATAAAGAAGCTATAGATATGGCTGAACACTTCTGTTCAATACAAAAGTCATGACACACAATAATACTTTTCAAAATGATCAATCATAATTTATAGAGGCCTTCTTGAAATGAAGTGAAACCTGGCTAAGGTGGTAAAACATGGAGTGATGACATGTGGAGACTAGGTCTACAGAGCCTGATAAGATACCCAAGGGGAAATAAACACACACACACACACACACACACACACACACACACACACACACACACATTTTTTCCATTCTTTCAGTGCAACTAGATTCAAAAATATTTTGTGCTAAGTAGTACTATACAAAAGACATTCTCTCTCTTTGCCTGTGATAGAAAAATTCAAGAACCCAATAATTACAAAACAAAAACATACTTGGGATTAAAAAATCTCCTCCATAAAGAAGCATAGTGACATCATAGCCATCATCTTGAAGAATCTGAGATACCCGGTCTAGCAGTAGATAATGGCTTCCACCTAGGAACAATACAAAATTTAATTTTTGCAACGATGTGAACAGAGGGTCTTAAATTGGTGTGGGAATGGAAAATCCAAGGTAAAAGGACAGAGTTGATGGTGAGTAGAGGAAGATCAGTTTTTTCAGTCCCCCTGTCTCACTTTGGGTAAGCAACAGCTGAGATACCTAGAAACTGCTTGGCTATTCTTGACCTGTGGCAATCCTCCATCAAATATTTCTATGTGTTTATGGTCTCCATACCAGCTTTAGGATCCCCATATTGATGGGGATCTAAAAGTGATCCTGGGAGACCCCTATCCTTTCATGATGGATCCAAAAAATCTTGGGAAAATTCCATCCTATGATGCCTCCTTATCCTGATAAATGTGTTCCACTTCTGTTCCCTTTGGGGCAAAGGTAAAAGGAAATAAACTGGGTTCATGCAGAATTAACTATTTCACTGTCCTTCAGAACCCTCAGCAAGAGCAAAGAGAGAGGGGCCCTCTCCTGTGCCTCTACAGTCCTGCCGGTGTCCTATTAATGACACATTTCCAGTCTGTGCAGCTGCCCCCAGAATCACCCTTCCTTGCCAAAATTTACCTCATGTTCTACTTTCTACTACCATCTACTGCACACCCATAGACTTTTAGGGTGTGCATCTGAAAGTCCAAGCTGCATCGGAGAGCAGGATGCTCAAGTTCTCCAGGTCAGCACTGGTTCTAAATTCTAGCCCCAGCTATGCCCAATCGGAAAGCCCCTTCGGAGCAGATAAAAAGAGAGAAAAGGAAACTGCTGTTTTTTCCAGAACTGACTTCCCCACCCCAGTAGTGGGAGACTCTTTGCTGCCAGCCCTCCCCCCAAACCACCTCCTTCTTCTCCCTCCTTAAGCCTGAAATTCAAGCCCTGTATGGAAAACCACATGGAATGACTCTCTGACCCAAGACTGTTTGCCTGAGCCCTGGCTCAGGTGCCTGAGGGAGGGGGTTGAGGGGTATGTACCTGATTCTGATTCTAATGCCAAGCACTCACCCATTGAGGATATCATCAGAATTTTGGTGGCTTCTGAGAGCAGGAACCCCAGCAGAAGGAAACCAGTCAGCAACAGTGTCCACTGCCCCGCCATGTCTGCTTCTATGCCACCTGTGGAGCCGAACCCTGTGCCCAGAGCCCTATGCCTTAAGGGCTGCACTGCAACCTATGCAAACATGAACTGTGCTGGTGGTAGCTGTGAAAAGGGGCAGGGTGGATCCCACCTGCCTTCTCTTCTGTTGGTTACATCTTGCCCTTCTGCTTCATCTCCCAGGGTGCCTGCTCTATTAGCTAATCTGTCCTTACCCTCCCTAACTTGGGGCAGTGGGAATGAGGGGTTAGTGAACTCTCCTTAACCCTTCTCTGTGCTGTAATCACCACATTCTACCCAGAGAAGATACTCTGAACCAGGAATTAGGGACTTTAGGAAGTCACTTCCAAAATAGTTCCACCTCCACAAGGCTGAGACCCATCTCCATTTTAAGGACTCTCTAAATTTTCCCCCCTCCTAAGTACTATATTGACCTCATACTATCATCCCTATGCCCAATTTCCTAGGTAATTGCTTAAAATCTCTGCTAGTGTCCAATCTCAAGATCCCAGAAGCTGATTCCCATTAGAAAATGACCCACACTTTTCACTCAGAGAGGTTCTTTAGAGTGTTTGGGGCACTTGAGTGGCTAAGTTGGTTAAGCATCTCCCGTCAGCTCAGGTAATGACCCAGGGTCCTGAGATCCAGCCCTGTGTCAGGCTCCCCACTCAGTGGGGAGTCTGCTTCTCCCTGTCCTGCTACTCTCTTATTCTCTCTCTCTCTCTTTCTCTCTCTCTCTCCTCTCTCTCAAATAAATAAATAAAATATTTTTTTTTAATTTGAAAATAACCAACTGGTGACAAGTGCTAGGGTCCTTAAATGTTAAGCCCCCCCAAGAGAGCCAGGTCTTGATCTGAAGCACTGAACCTCTAGAGGTCAGTCTATAATTCTGAATGGGCATGACAAAACAGGACTGGGCAGGGAGCACCAAGAAGCTCTAGTCTTATAAATGTTTCAGATTTTTTCATTAGAATGATTGTAAAACTCCCAACATTTTTCCAGTTTTCACTTATACAATGTGATTACATGCATTCACAATTATCATTTGTTCAGGTATTCTGTCTTCCCAGGGAAAAAACTAATCTGCATTAGGAAACACCATTTAATATTAATTCAATCACATTACTTTATCTACAAACCTTTTTCCAATCTTTCCAATTTTCCAAATAATATCCTCTTTGTGATATGAATTTGATGTTGTCTAAACCAAGATCACACATTGCATTTACTTATCATGTCTGTTCATCTCCTTTGGTGAGGAGTGGTTCTCAGCCCTTCTTTGTCTTTCATGTCACTGTTATTTTAAAGAGTACAAGCTGCTTATTTTGTATGATGGATCCTAAGTTTGGGTTTGCCTGATGTTTCTCATTATACTTCAGGTTACTAGGGAGTTTGATGGGAATACTACAAAGGTGGTGTTGAGTCCATCTCAATGAATCACAATGGGGAGCTCATGATGTCAGATGGTCCTATCATTAGAGATGGTAACTCTATCCCTCATTTAAGGTGGCATTCACCAAGATTCTCCACTGTAAAGTTGCTATTTTTTACCTTATAATTAGGAAGTACAATGTGGGGAGACATTTTGAAGCTGTGTAAATATTCTGTTTCTATCAAATTTCACTCACTCATTTTATCATCTTTCATATTTCTTACCTGAAGCTGTTATTACTGTCATGGTGGCAAAGTAGGCTTAAGACTGCATTTTCTTTATTTTTTATCCTATGGCATTGTATTGTTACAAAACCTTTCCCTTTGTCCCTTCTATCTAATTTCAATCCACCTATGTCCATTTATTATCATTATTTATTGATTTGATTTATATTTATTCAGTGCTCTATAATCTCTTACTCTCATGATTTATTTGAGTGCTTCTGCTTAACCTCAACCATTTTGGAACTTCTTTCTTTTTACACACAATTACACAATTTTTCTTTCTTAGATTCTTCCATTTCTCAAGAAAACCTTTTAATAAGGAATGGTATTTAGAAACCTGGACACAATTACTAGAAGTGTTCATTGCTAATGAAGCTCCACTGTTTATAATCACTTTCCAGTGAACAGACTTATTAGATATAGATATGGATATAAATATTACATATCTATATTGTCAGGTTTGCATTGAATTTGTGAAAGATTGTGAATTTATGCTGTTAGCTTCCATCTAATACACCACCACAGAGGTGATTTTAATTTCTTCCATTTCCACATTATTAATTTTCATCAGGGTTAAGTAATCTCCTTTCAATATTTTTGGTAAATATACTCATTTGCTCAATCATAATATGCACTGAAAAAAGATTACCTACCATATACTTATCCACCAACTGTGAATACAGCCCTATTCAATAGATTACTCAAAAAATAGTCTACTCAAAACAATTTTTGGCAGTTCTTTTTTTCTTTAGATTGACAAGACAGATATTTAAAGTACTATGTTCAAAACGCATTTGTGTTCACTCATTTTTTTGGTACAGTACAATTATATTACACATTTGAAAATATTTTGAGTTCATTTGTTTCTGTTTGAATTCAACTTTAGAGTTTCCTGCTCCATTATTTTTGTTTTAAATATAATTTTTATGTGAAATACTAACACGTCTCAGAAAACCAACCTATGTAAATACAGAAATCCCTATATCTGCCATTTGCTTCTCTGACCTTTTGCTATTCAAAAACAGCTTTATAGGTAATCTACCACATTATTCTGATTTTTCCCCATCTGCTTCTTTTTGCAAAAGAATGCAGATGGATGTATAGTTTTAATTATCTTCCCCTTTCTCTTGTCTTAAAAACAAAAGTGAACTTATATATTTGTCTTTGTACTATATTCTTTGTTGCTTAACACATTAAAATTCAGTCAACATTAAAGTTGTCTTCTTCAGTGTAGTTTATACCCGCCTATTGTTCCAATGTGTGCATTACCTCAATTTTAATAGGTTTTTAATATATTAGGAATAGTATTTATATGTGATAAAAATTATAAATGTATTTCTCCCACTCTTTCATTTGTATTTTGACTCTACTTATGGTGATTTAGCCATGCAAAAAAATGTTTAATATGTCAAATTAGTTAAATTAGATAACTCTTTTTTTTGGCATCAGCATTTTTAAGATACATTTAGAAAGTCTTCCCATACATCCAGGTTATGGAGAAATTCACCTTTTCCTTTTAGACTCAGTATGTTGTCATTTTTATATTAAATATCTGATGTGTTTAGAGTTCACTTTTAGACATGGTGTGATATGGATCAAATATTGTCTTTTTTCTAAAAGATTATCCAGTCATCTTAGCATCGTTTGTTCAAGCCACAACACCATAAGCTGTAACAAGATAAATAGAACCCAGTCCCCGACTGTTAGGGTCTTCAAGTTTCTAAATACAGACACATAAGTGTTAACAAACAATTTCAATATAACAAGAAAAATGCTTCCAAAGAGGATATACAGTGAGCTCTGTTGTGAGTGTTCAAGTCAAGTCCAGTCACATTAAAGTAAACATAAACATGAAATAAATGTTTGCTAGAAAGAACATGTAGAAGCTTTCCTGTAAGGTCCAGTTTTGGAATCCAAGCTGCCATCCTATTTACTCAGAAAAATAGCTCCAGATGTTATGGATAAATGGCCCCTGGAAAACAAAGGCGAGCCAGGTTGGGGGGATATGCCTAATCAGTAACCCCCTTAATCTCCCTTCCCGGGAGTGTCCTGGGGAGGTATTTGGAGGCAAACTAAGGTTGGGTGACTGGATACCAGTGCTTGAGCTCAGAGGACAGGCCATGGAAGTGCAAATTAACTCAGACAAGCCACTGAGTGGGTCAGCTCTGGTGCAGTTGTGACCCTAGACAGCTTGTGATTTGGGGGGGTGCCTATAAAAGCTGGCCTGAGAAGTTGGGCGTGGTCCTTTTCTCCCCAGAGAGAAGAGACCCTGGCCGTAGGGCCAGTAAGATTCTGATGTGTGGCGTGAAATAAAGCTTTGCTCGACTTTTGCTTTTGTATCAGCCTCATTCCTCTGACCAACGGACCCTATTATTATTTGGGGGCTCGTCTGGGATCAAACAACAAGGGCTGAGCAAGCATCAGAATTTTGGGAGGGAAAGCCTCAGGAAGTAAGGTAACATCTGGTACAATCTCGAGATTCTATTCTGTTCTGTTTGCAGAGCTCCGGGGGGGGGGGGGGGGGGCACCAGGGGAGAAACTGGGCACAGTATAGCTTCCCAGGGCCAGAGTGGATGCAGGGACGCTTCATACCTCCACCTGTGGTCACAAAGGGGTTCTGATCCCTCTCGGTGATCAGGGGAGACCGAGAAAAATCCCCCCATCTGGGGTTGCAAGGGGGTTAAATTCCCTCTTGGTGATTGGGGGGAATCAAGAAAATCCCCCTCATCTGTGGTCGCAAGGGGGTTGTATGCCCTCTCGGCAACCAGGGGACCAAGAAAGTCCCCCCATCTGCGGTCGCCAAAAAGCTAAAGTCCCTCTCGGCAATCGGGGGAGACTGATAAAATCCCCCCATCTGTGGTTGCCAGGGGTTTGAGTCCCTCGCCTAGGCAGTTATGTTTATTTGATGGAAGGGGAGCCTGATCACCTCCCATTAGTCAGGGGCACCCCAGGGGGGAGGGTGTCCAACCTGTCTGAATGTGAAGAGTGCCTGAGTATGTGAGTGTGTCTGTATGGCTCCACCGCTTCAGCTACGGAGTCTGAATGGGCTGCACCCTGAGTCTCCCGGGGCATCATATGGCATAACGCCCATTTACCTCCACGGGAGTAACCTGATTAAGGGTTTATACGGATAGACCTTAGCTAAGACATCCTCAAATTCCCACGAGGGACGCGAGCTGGACAGCATCTGAGAGTGCCCCACCCTTTGTCTGTGACACAGTTCACAATGGGAGGGAAGCCCAGTGAACCCACTGTCCCAGATTGTGCACTTACGGCCAGAGAGGCAGCAGCACTCTGAGCTGTCAGGGGCTGTGCTGTGGCCGCGGGGCCTGCAGACCGGCAGGAAGCTGCATCCAGGGAGCTGTAGGCCCACAGGAGTGAAACGGCCACGGCTGAAGTGAGATGGGCCATGCGTGGTTGTTGGAGCCGAAAGCGTTGCTGTGGCAGGGCCTGAAGAGGCTCCCAGGGCCCCGGAGGCTCGGCCGGGCATGAGCAGGAGGCTCAGGAGGATGGCCCAACCCAGAAAACTGAATTCTGATGTAACAGTTTACAATTGGTTACTCCTTAGTCTTCACTGCAGATTAAGGTTTCCAAAGAGTGCAAAATTCTGCTGACTGTAACTAAGACTGATGGAAATAAGGGAAACAATTCTGTATATGGAAAGGTATGTGGATGTAAGAAAGATAAAAAATGGGAATGCATTTTTGCTGAAGGTAATTTTGTCCTAATGAGATAGTTGTTTGGAAAGAAATGACATGGGACAAAAACCGAATGCAAAGGTTTCTGGGGGGAAAACTTTGGAATGGAATTTTGGATGTGGTTGGCACGGACCAATATTGAAATGAATGGGTTTTAAAGTATAAGGTTGAAACTCTGCTTTCTCTTTGTTCAAAATACAAGGGTTTCTCCCATTGTTGGTCTGCTCTTGATAAGAAAATGTAGATGTGCCTGCTTGGAGAAACCAGTTTCTGTGATTTGCATTTAATCCTATTTAGGCTTGTGTTTCAAAACTGACTTCTGGTGTTCATACAGTTGGGTCTGACTTTTGATATTCAGGTGTACTTTTTGAACTAGGTATTTTATGGACTAGGTATTTTATTGGGGAAAAGTTCATTCATTTGTAGGGGAAAATTTGCTTGATGATGGTTCTGAGAAAATACAGCTCTTCTGTTTGAGGTGTGTTACTCTAAAGACTGAGACCCCCTCGCCCTCTGCCCATGGTGCAGAAGGTTGCCTTGGCCACGGCAGGCCCAGCACAGCAGCGCAGCTGGAGGACACAAGCCAGTGGCCCGCCACAAGCACCGGGTCCGGTGGCGCGTGACGCAAGCCTGCCCCCCAAGCAGTGCCCATCCTGCCATGGCCTCCAGCCCGGCCTCGCCCAGCAGGTGAGTGGGGATGCAGAGTGCCGGGCCCCGGAGGCTGCGGCTGGGCTAGGCCCGGGCTTGGCTCAAACGTGGCACCTGAGCCTGGGTATGCCCACTGGGCTCAAGCAACACTGCCCAGAGAGGGCTGTGAGTGGCGCTGGCATTGCCCCAGCTGCCGGAACCGGGCACCGTGAACCACAGGGCATCGTGAAGGAGGGTTGGCTGTGCAAGAGAGGGGAATGCATCAAAACCTGGCGGCCCTGCTACTTCCTGCTTAAGAATGATGGCAACTTCATCAGCTACAGGGAGCGGCTCCAGGATGTGGAGCAGCGAGAGACCCCTCTCAACAACTTCTCTGTCGCTCAGCATCAGTTGATGAAGACAGAGCTGACAAGACCCAACACCTTCATTATCCACTGCCTGCAGTGGACCACGGTCATTGAGAGGACCTTCCACGCAGACTCTCCAGATGAGAGGGAGGAGTGGATGCGAGCCATTCAGATGGTTGCCAACAGCCTCAAGCAGCGGAGCCCAGGTGAGGACCATGGACTGTTAGTGAGGCTTGGGCCAAGGTGACCATGAAGGAGGTCATCGTGGCCAAGAACGAGGTTACCCACATGCTCGCCGAGAACCGTGTTTTCCAGAACTCCAGGCATCCATTCCTGATGCCCTGAAGTACTCCTTCCAGACCCACGACCACCTCTGCTTTGTCATGGAGTGGGTTAAGGACAGCAAGCAGAGGCCCCACTTCCTGCAGTTCTCCTACTCGGCCAGCAGCTCGGCCTGAGGAAGGCCCGCTGGCTACACCCCTGCTCCTGACATCGGCTTCAAAGAATGGGTAAGAAGCCCCAAGGACGACTTGTATTTCATGTTTATTTACGCTTGTGCTGTGGGCAGGCAGCCCACCTTAAAGAAAGGGTGTCTTGCAGGGTTTTCTTAGACATGGCCTTGGCCTTCAGAATGGAGGCTGGCTCTGGGACCCCCTCCAAGGACAGGGTGACCTGGAGGACAAGGAGGGGGCCCCCTCAAACCAGCGCAGGGATGGAGATCCCAGAACCGGCGGAAGGCACTGGTTGCCCAAGGCCCGGGCCAGCACCCTGAGGGGCATCCAGGACCCTTGACTAGGACTTCCAGCCCAAGCAGCCCCTGCAGATGGCATGAAGGATGCCCTTTTGGGTTAGGGCCACTAAGACTCCTGAGAGCAGGTCACGGGGAAGGGGAGACGTGCGGGAGCTACTGCATGTCCGAGAACAGTGACATCAACATCACCAGTGAGGAAGAGGGACCGCAAGGAGCAGCCTCTGCCTGGCCTGCATGAGGAGTTCCAGCTCAACATACACTATTCCCCGAACCTCAGGTTAGAATTAAGGTGGTGGGAAAAATCAATTGACTTTTTGTGGACAGTATGTTGAAGAGCAGCTGAGGACTGTTTGCTGTGATTCACCCTAAAGCCTTGTAAGCCTAGAGTTTTCTGTGTGGAACACTGCTTACAGACATTTCTTGTGCTGGGTGTTGGTTGAGACTCTGGCTCTGTGGGTTTACAGCTTCCATTGATACAGGAACGCTGTGCTCGGTGTTAGCAGATGCTTCCCACCCGCTCCCCTGTTGGGAGTCCGGTTACACCTGTGTTTCCTGCAGGACGTTGGCTCGGGTGCTGTCTGTCTGTGGGTGCTTCAATATGGATGGTTTTGGGTGCTGTCCCCTCCAGACACAGCCCGCAGCGAGCCAGGTGTGGGGTCCTCCCTGAAGACTAGGACCCTGCTGACCATGGACTGAACTTTGTTACTTTTATTGTTGCCTAATGATATGGGAGCTTCTGAGTCAAGTAGTATTGCAGAATAGAAAAGGGCTTGACATGCTGTTTTTGGTAAAAAGGGGGGCCCTGCACAGCCCTGGGAGGGAATGCTGTTTTTTGGGCATCAGCAGTTGCGGGCCCCCTGGTTTTACTGTTACTGATATTGCCCTGGTGTCATTCGTACAAAAGGGTCAAAGATGTGACCTATTCCCAAAGAAAAGGGGGGAATGTAAGGTCCAGTTTTGGGATCCAAGCAGCCATCCTGTTTACTAAGAAAAACAGCTCCAGGTGTTATGAATAAATGGCCCCTGGAAAACAAAGGCGAGCGAGGTTGGGAGGATACACTGAATCAGTAAGCCCCTTAATCTCTCTTCCCGGGAGTGTCCCAGGGAGGTATTTGGAGGCAAACTAAGGGTGGGCGACTGGATACCTGTGCTTGAGCTCAGAGGACAG
>PITA01001007.1:0-220399 GCA_004023965.1 Spilogale gracilis
AGCGCCTGGCATGTGGCAGGCACTCTCAGCCTTATGGCTTGTATAGCCACTCCCAACCTCAGAAATGCCCCAATCCCTCCTCAGGGCCCAGATTTACAAATCACTCTCTCTTGAAATCCTTCTTTTTTTGAGGACAACCCACCTTATTTCCAAAGTGGAGCTAGGAGAGCATGATGGTAAAAAGCGGGATAGACTGGCCAGGTGCAATCTGTTTGCTGTGTGACCTTGGGTCCGTTGTTGACATTCTGTGCCTTCATTTTCTCAGGACCCAGTTCCCAGGATTGTTGGTGAGATGAAGGACTTAGTCCATGAAAAGCACTTGGAACAGTGTCTGGTACATAGAGAGCACCTAATGGGTGCTAAGTATTGTTATTTGTTGTCAATTTGCACACAACCCTATTGGGGACAATCTGTGTCCCTCTCAGGGAGGGAATGCCTAGTCATCACATTGCACCCCTGGGGCTCAGTAGGTATGCTGGTTCCCCAGCACACAGAAGGTGCTCAAAATCTGGAAACCCTGAATGCGGTTGAGTGAGAGAGGAAGCAAATGAATGAACGAACACAGAGGAAGAGTCTGGGACAACGGCTGGAACAACATCTTCCCTGGATCTGTGATGTGGGCAAAGCTCCACCTGTCCCGCTGAGCCAGCCCCACCCTTTTCTCCTGAAAGCCATTTTCCTCCTGCCCCTCCTCCTGCTTCATTCAGCCGAAGTTCAAGTGCAAACCACCAGGAAAACCCAAAGAACGTTCATGGGATAAATCACCCGATTACTAATCAGGTCCGCCCCGTCCCACCGTTAACCACTATTTTCCCTGCGAAAAATAAACATGCCTCCTCCCCACCGCCTGACAGCGAAGCCATTAAACCCAGGAAGGGCGTGTCTCCACAGCAGCCCAGAAAAAACTTGAAAGTGGAAAAATACGGTGAACTCGGTGATTCAGTGGTCGTTAAGATAGCCAAAATGTTTGGTTTCAGCTTTGACGGAACCCATTCCTCTCCCCCATTTTCCCTTTGAAGATCAGAGGAAGCAGAGCCTCAGAAGACACCTGAGCAGGCTCGGTGCCTTTGCGCTCCCAGGTGAGTTTGCCACGCACTTGAGTTTCTTTCTGATTTGTCCCCTACGCCCACCCGCCCCCACCCGTAGGACTGTGCGCGGAGGGGCCCCCACGTTCTAACACAGGCAGGTGAGCCTGAACAGCGCCCTCTGGAGGAAGCGCGGCGGTGCTGAGAAACCAGGGAGCGCGGCCCCCAGCACTTGGGCGACACGTTTGGCTCTGGCTTCTGGCAGCTAAAGCAGAAAGAGAAACACATCGGGTTGCATAGTTTTCATTTTCCGACAACAGAAAGCATGTTCAAACCTCGGCAGAGACAACATTTTTACTGGAACCAGCCTCCAGAAGGAATGCACTGGGGCACTGCGGGGATAAAGGACGCTGGGTGACACAGGCGATCTCTGCAACCGCAGTTTCGTGTGTCCCCACATGGGTTCCTTCGCTCTCAGAACAAACACCTGCTGAGCCTGCCTGCTGTGCCTGGCCTCCGGGGGCCCCCGGGGCCACCGGCAGGGCATGACACACTCCCTACTGCCCAAGGCTTCTCCTCCTTCAGTAGTGAGGATGTCCGCTCCTCAGGTTATCACCTCCCTCGGCCCACCAGGAGCAGCCCGGACAGCGCTGTTACTCTAAAGGCTGGATGGAACTTCCTGCCTCGCTTAAGAATGTAATCATTTGGAGAGGAGATGGAGCCAAGAGTAGCCCATACACCTAGGTGTCCCTGCCCCCCAACGGCCAGCCTCCCTCTTTGCCTTTGCTAACAGACCTCCCATCTTGGTAGGCTGTGCCCAGCCCTAGGGAACACATGATAGATCTAAGAAAGCCAGGGTGACCCCAGTCGCCTTTATTTTATTAAATACTCACTTTCCCATCCTTGTAGCTAAGGCTGATCTTGTGACCCAGTTCTGGTCAAAGAGATGTGTGCTAAAGCCTCTAGGAAAGTTCCTTCCTCTCAATACATTTTAGCCCCTACTTGCTGCTTTTTACATGATATATGAAGACTGAGGCTCTGAGCTAGGGCAGCTTTTTAAGACTATGAAGTGATAAGGCTGGACTCTTAAAAGAAATACGTGGAAGATAGCAGAATAAAGAAAGAGAGTCCTTGATGTGAACTTTGGTCATCGAACCAACCTATGACCAACTGCTTGCCTGCAGATATATAATATGTCTTTATTGCTTTTGCTACCGTTAGATGATTGCCCTATTACTTGCCAGCCAAGTACATCCTAATTAATAAACAGGTATACACACAACGTGAGAAAATTCAGTCCTGAGGAGACCACTAAGGGTCATGAAAAGAAAGAAAGAAAAGTGCTTTGGAGTAAAATGACTCTGGCTTTCATCTTGGGCTCCTGGTGGACCAAGGACAAGGGACTCTAGGCATAGAAGTGCTGGACAGACTTCCTGTTGGGCTGCCTGCCTGTCTCTTTCACTGCACTTTCCCCAGCAGCCAGATGCATGCCTAGCTCATGGTAGGCATCCGGGAAAGTTTTCCTGAACAAAGGAATAAATTCCTTTCCTTCGCTCTTGTGAAATGAGGTCTCAGTGGTGTGTTGGCCTGCTAAGGCTGCCATAATAAACGACTACAGCCTGGGTGGCTTAAACACCAGAAAGTTATTTTCTCACAGTCCTGGAGGCTAGAAGTCCAAGGTCAACGGGTCAACATGTTTGGTTTCTGCTAAGGCCTCTTTCTCTGCCTTACAGATGACGTCCTGCTTCCTCTGTGTGCATGCGATCTGCCCTCGGTGCTGATGTCCCTGGTGCCTTTCTTTGCGTCCAAATTGCCTTTTCATTTAAGGACACCAGTCATGTTAGATTGGGGTCCATCCTAATGACCCCATTTTAACTGAATCTCCTCTTTAAAGATGCTGTCTTTCCAAGTACAGTCCCATTTTGTGATACTGGGGGTTAGGGCTTCAGCATATGAATTTCAGAGTGTGGGGGGAGATACAATTCATCCCATAACAATTGGTTATGGCCAAGATTGTCCCCACCAGCTAATTCAAATCTTTTTTCCATTCCCTGCATGTGCATTGGTCATGTAGGCCTCACTCTTGGTACTTTTAAAGAAGATTATTTTGATAAATGCTTTCATAACATTCATTTGACAAACACCAGAATAACCCTTTTTTGTTTTATCTCAAGTACTTTCCACATCTATGATCCTCAGAGTGTCCTAGGTGGTGTTCTCATTTTGCACATAAGAAAACCAATGCTTAGACACGTACAGCTGACCAAGCCTCACTCTGATATGTGTGTGTGCCTTGGCAGTTAGGGGGTGGATTCCTTTTTTTTTTTTTTTTTAAGATTTTATTTATGTATTTGACAGAGAGTAGATCCCAAGTAGGCAGAGAGGCAGGCAGAGAGAGAGGAGGAAGCAGGCTCCCCGCCGAGCAGAGAGCCCGATGCGGGCCTTGATCCCAGGACCCTGAGGTCATGACCTGAGCTGAAGGCAGAGGCTTTAACCCACTGAGTTACCCAGGCGCTCTAGGGGGTAGATTCTTCCGGTGGTGTGGGTGAAGGCTGGGACCCCAGGCCTCTTCTTCAGGGAAGCTCCTCTCCCATCTGGCTGTCTCCCATCCCACCACTCCAAGCTCCGATCATATACCACTTCCTGACCCACATGCCCTTTCCTGTTTTGACAGGTTGTGCCTCTACTCAGCAGCCCTTCCGTACTCCCCCCATCCTCTTCCTCCTCATCATCATGATTTCCCCCAGGAATGCCCAGGCTCCTTTTCCCTATAATCTCCATGCTCCACTGTGACCTCCACAGGTTAAAACTGTCCAGTCGTACCGGCCTGCCCCTTGGGCCAAGAGCATTTCTTATTGCTTCTGCATCCTCCTCACCAGGCAGCAGGCAGCACAGGGTTTGGCAGAGCTTTGCTACCCTGTAAATATGGCTCTGAACTGACGTGAAGGCTGTGGAGAGATGGCATCCCTGATCCCGTGCTGAGAGAGTGTTTGGGAAGAATACATTTTTTTAGAGATTGGGGGAAGGGAGAGGAAGCAAGGGGACTTGGGCAAAGGCTGGGGGGAGGGGCCACAGAGGATGAAGAAGGGCTGCGGTGGTCACAGGCCTCCACAAGGGAGAGGTTTAGCTTGGGCACAGAACCTCCCCACCTAGAAAAACAGGAAGCAGGCTTTCCCTCCTGTCTTTGAGCCAAAAGGAGAAGGAGTCCACACCTGAACATCCCATTCGCAACTTCTGTGCCCAAGGAAGGGGGAGAATCTGATTTTCCTGCCAAGGAGAAGGCCTAGCTAGCTTTCGGTAGAGAAATAATGACATCCAGTGGACATCCGTGTCATCCTCAGACTCAAGCGATGGCTTCCCCCATCAGGGGACCTTCCAGAGCCAGGACAACAAGAAGCCACGAATCCAGCACTGGAAAGTAGAGTCTGAATCCTGATTCTGCCTCTTCGCTCTCTGACCTAGGCTAGTCACCTCTCTTCCCCCGGGCCTCTGTTTCTTTCATGGAAATGGACAGACTCCGAAAGCACTTTTTATGAACTGTTTAGCAGCCATGGCTTCTCCTGTTATTAGAACTTGGCATCTTGCTAAAAGTCACTTCGAGGCAGTCCTGTGAAATAAAAGGAGGGCAAGCCTGGGAATCAGATGGCCCTGGGTTCAAATGCTGAATTCTCCCATTGAATGACCTGAAGCAATTAACCATGTCCCTGAGCACTTAGTTCTGCAAAATGGGTTCACAACTGCTTCTCATCCTCGAGGGTTGTTACCAGTGTGAGACCCTATTGTGGGTGCACAGCAACCACATAGCAACATTCTTGGAATATGGAATGACCGACGTGTCCCCACCCCAGGGGCACAGGGCCGGGGGTTGGGGGCGGCTATGAAGATGGCAGTGCTGTGTCTCAAACCTGGAAAAATGGGGGGGGGGGTTTGAGTCCCTGCATTTCCGGCATGACTCCAGCCCGCATTCCAGCCCCCTTCAGGGTCTAGAGGTCTCCGGGACCTCACGGGCCTCCAGGGCTAGCACAAGCCAGAGGTCAAGGCCACCAATGTGATAAACAGTCCCATAGGCTGAGGGGACCAAGCTAGAGAGAAATGGATGTCAGGGGAAAGGTGGACGCTCCCTCCGCACTGGCACCCCTCCAAGAGGAGACAGGAATCTGGGGAGGAGGGACAGTCAAACCTGACTGTGCCTGAATTGTAAACCCAATCAACAGAGCTGAAAGCCCTGAACTGGAGGGACGGAAGCCAGAAAATGACCAGATGAAGCAGGCTACCTACCACGAGGCACGCAAGAAGCTCTGGGAGCTGGGAAACCTGCATTCCAGAAACAAAGCGATATTTTTGCATGCCTGAATTTTGGATGAGAAAGTAATACTCTTGATGTAGGCAAAGCGTATGGACCTAGTAGGTGCTCAAGAGAAGCTGCCTGGCTTTCTGCTTCTCGCTCCTGTTCAGGCAGAAGCTGGCCAGCTCCACAGGCCCGTGTGTGAGGGCATCCTGAACACCCACCCTGTTCACCTCGATCTCTTGGAGGACAGGGAATGGGTGTGTGATCCGGACCCCTCAGTGGTTAGCCCCAGCCTGGGCAGGAGGAAGGTTCTTCAGGCCTCAGTGGTGCCTGTCAGTGCTCTCATCATCCCCCATCTCCCTGAAATGTGGCATAGCCTCATGCTGTAAACAATAGGAAATATTTCTTTCCTCTTCCCGTCTCAACTAGCTCTGTGATGCCGGGTAAGTGGCTTCACTTCTCTGAGCCTCAGTGTTTCCATGCATGAAATGGGGCCTGGAAATCCCATTTACACAAGTATTGTGAGTTACTGTTTTCATCCCGAATGCCTCTCCTTCATGAATACACCTGTGAGGTGCCCTCCACTCCCACCGCCTGGATTCCAGCCACCAGCTCTCCTGTCCTGGTTCTTAACGCGGGCCCCTGCCACAGGCCAGAACATCTGCCCGCGAACGCCATGGAACTCTGTCCCTGAGCCGGGGTCCTGCCAGAAAAGAGTTTAAACAAACAGAACTAGGCAGAAGTGAAATGGTCCGTTGGTTGTAAAAGGTTGTGCCTCATGCTCATGGGCTCGGGTTTCATGATAATCCGAGTGATGGTTCTCCTGAGGAGGATTAGGGAAAAAATGGCAGGGGGCTCTGAGGGAGCACGAAAAAAAACCAGTCATGTACCTAAGGCAAATGCTGCCAAGAAAGTGGCCCCCAATGGTCAATAAACAGAAGATGGTGGTGGATGTTAGGGGGGCAGTGGTTGGGGCACTGGAGGAAAAATGGGGCTGTTTTCAACTGCTCCAGTGCCTCAGTCAGACCTTCTTTGGTGAGAGACGTTTCCACCAAGTTTGGGGAGGACTCCAGGAACCCCAGACCACTGTGGTCAGACTCTGGGAGGTGCGGGTCAGCAAACGCAAATGCTCTCCGAGGCTGTGCAGGTAAAGCAGGAAGCACGTACAGAAAAGGACAGAACACACACAGGATAAGCCTCGACAGGTGACATCAGCCTCGGTGTTGAGAAGGCCAGGAGTGATAGGGACTGTGGCCCTGGGGACAGCTGGGACTGAGCTATTAGCTCCACCCAATCTCTGTCCTTCAGGAATGCAGGCCTGGGGTTGCCAATCTTTTTGCCTTTTTTTTTTTTTTCAAGAGAAGTAGGAAAGAACGGATTTTGTTTTTTAATGTGCAGGTTCCCAATTTTTAAACATTGGCAACTAATTCCAATGTTTTCTTAAAGTGCTACATGGGCCAAACAAAATATATCTGTAAGCCAAAGTTGACTCACAGGCCACGGGTTTGAAATTTCTGCAGTTTTGTGTCATGGTAAAGGCAACGGGATCTGCCGGGATTCAAACCAGCTTTTCCATCTACGGGCAGGGTGACCGTGGGCAAGTCACCTAGCCTCTCCAAGTCTCAGTTCCTTCATCTGTAAAATGGGATAAATAGTAGCATCAACTTCATTATGACATTGGAGAAAGTTTGATGAAACATGCCACGTAAATTCCTTGGCACGACGCCCGGTACATGGTAAGCCCTGAAGAAATGTTAGCTATTGTTAATCACACACCGGGGGCGGTGGGGGGTGGGGGGAGGGAGGGGGGTGGGGGGAGTAGTGAAGCTAGAATGGAAGCAGTGGGCAAAGAACGAAGCCAGGAAAAGAGACCAAGCAGGCAAAACAGGACCAAGCGTGAAAATGCCAGCCAAGCATTCCCTATCTTGCCGTGTCTGGAACGGTCCTTGGGGACTACTGTCACAAACCGGCATCACACTGACAAGAGAATTTTGGACAGGTTGGACAGTGACCTGACGGGTGGTGGCCCTCCACAATCCCTCTTTCCAGAATATCACCATGGAGACCCCATGAAATCTTCTGGATTGTTGCAGAACAAAAGGGGGCTAGGGAGGGGGTTCTGTAAGAGGCAAAATGGCGCTCCAGGTCTGTGGCTCGGCCACTGCCCAGCCATGTGACTTGGGCTATGTCATTTCTTCTCCCTCTGAATCTCCAGTCACACATCTATACAGTGGGATAACAATAGCTATCTCTCAAGACACCAGTTGGGATTAGGAATGATGCAGCATAGGGTCTGGGAGAGTGCTCATGTTCCACAAATGGGAGCTGTCACCTCCAGTAACTTATTGCATCCATACCTCTCCACAGATAACCATCAAGGTTTTTCTCTGGGAAACCATCCCTTCCCCTTTCCCAACTGGATGTTCAGTTGGTGCTGATTCCACCCCTGATTCCAGGAACAGGTGTGTGAGTCGGAGGTAGCTAATGAGAGTAGCATATGTTCTGGGCCAACGGGAATCCGGATCAGAACTTTCATTCAAAAAGTGAGGGAAAAGTTCTCCCTCTTTCACCATATGTGCTGTAGTGAGGAGTAGGTTAGAGCTGCTAGCAGTTGTCTCATTACCACACGGGAAGAGCCAGTCTAAGAATGGAACCGGTATCAAGGAAATCAGAGCAAAGACTTGGAACTATTCTTGAACACCTGGATCCAGCTGTGCCTGAGGCTCAGATTACACTGGACTATACCATTTCATGAGCTAGAAAAATTCCTTTTTCTGCTTAGACCATTTTGGGTTGAGTTTTCTGTATCTTGCAATAAGAACCACAACAGATACGTGAGCCTTAAGGATGAGTTAAGAAAATACCCCAAAAGGAGAGTTTCATTAGTTGGCAGTTCTTATAGGCTCTCAGAGCATCCTCTCTGAGTATGACTCTATTTTCCTTCTTTCAAAGTATGCTAATACACTCTAAAAGCCTTCCACAGACTTTGGTCAAGTTTTCCTTAAAGCAGTGTTTACAAATTGGGGACAATTTTTCCCCCAAGAGGACATTTAGCAATGTCTGGGGACATTTTTGGTTGTCACAATGGAGCAAGGCAAAGACAATCTGTGTTACTTGGTATCTAGGGGGTAGAGGCCAAGGGTGCTGCCAAACCGAGGTGCACCAGACAGTCCCTCTTCCGAACAAGAACGATCCCATCCAAACATCAATAGTACTGAGGTTGAGAAACAGAGGACAAGTAACATACCACCCAGTATTTAACTCCTACTAACCCTTCCTTTAGCCACCATAGCCTTCTTGGGGTCTTAAAGTGCTACATACTTGAGGACAAAAACCAGACTATTAGGGAATTTTATATACTCCATGATGTTCTCCTGGGGTAGGCAGTGTTGTGACTCTAACCCAATTCAGAGAAGCTGCCCAAAATGTACGCACAGGTTATTCATAATCCCCTCATGGGTCTACAGTCCCCCTCCCCAGCATTATAACATCCCCAGTCTGTAACTAATGGACCGACAGGAAGAGAAGACAACCTCTCTGAAGACAGATAGTCTCATCTGGTGACACATGCATGTCTTCCCATCCAGCAGTAATGGATGAAACAAGCAAGTTACATAAATCCCACGTACCCAACAAAAAGGAAAGACAACATTCCCTTTCTATCTAAAGTAGCATTTCTCAGTGTGTTTCTCCTCAGAACACTAGCCCTGTGAGATATTCAGAGTGCAAAAAAGATGTGGGAAACATGAAGGCCTCTAGCACCTTCGTGGGCAGTAACAGCATGCATTAGCATATTAAATATTCTGATAAGTACTGCAGTTAAAAAAATCTGATTGATTTTAACTCTGTGTTTTTCTTTTTTTTTTTTTTAAGATTTTATTTATTTGACAGAGAGTAACACAGCCAGAGAGGGAACACAAGCAGGAGGAGTGAGAGAGGGAGAAGCAGGCTTCCCGCCGAGCAGGGAGCCCGATGTGGGACTCGATCCCGGGTCTCCAGGATCATGACCCGAGCCAAAGGCAGTCGCTTAACCAACTGAGCCACCCAGGCGCCCCAACTCTGTGTTTTTCAAACTCGATCACAGAATTTTTTTTCATGAATCATACACTTTAATATTTCATGGAACTATCATCCCAGAGGATACACATTGGGAAATATTTCAAGGAACTACAGAGAAAATGAAATCTTGGATATAAATGAGATGTAAAAGCTAATCCAGTGAAACCAAGTAATGGTGGCAATAGTCTAAGGCCCTTTAGCCAGAGAAGTCTGCCTTAAATGTCTCACTATGGCTCATTCTAATCTCATTAGGCATCCCTACATTTTTATAGCTACTCCAAGAGTCTCCAGAGGGCCAACCAAGTTAGACACCAAAATTGTGAAAAAAAAAAAAAGTCACTCTCCAGTAGATACTGCACTGATGGATGGGATTTGGAGAAACTGCTGCAGAAGGGACGGTGTTGTTCTGTGAAAGCCAGCCTTCCTGGACAGCCTTCTCATGCATGAAGAATAGGGGCATTGGTCCCTTGAATCGGAAGACCTCCAAGTCATCTCAGGAGTATGCAAACCTTACAATATCTGTCAGTCACACTGACCCTGTCAAAGTGTAACAAAGAGTTGGGCAGGGAGTCACGAGGAGAGAGAAGGGAGCAGGGCACAGTGGTGTCAGCCACACCTGGGCACCCCCCACCACCATCACCATCACCATCAAAGGAAACACTCCACCTAAGGCTAAACACTTCAGGCTGTGCTTGAACAAAGGATCGCCCCGGATTGGACAAAAGATGGACACCTGACCCAAGGGCAGCCCATCCATTGGTTGGTTGATGACCTATGAGGCAGCCGGAATAAAGAAGCTCCTCCCAGAACCTTCAAGTAATTGAGATGAGGAGGCTCTATCACTCTGGGATTAGACTGGGCTATGCGGGAGGGAGGCAGCAAGTTGGTGGCAGAAGAAAAGTGCACAAGAAACAGGAGTTGACATTGACACAACGGCGTGAAGATTCATGAATTGTTATGAAGGGATCTGACCGCAAAAACTCACTCGATTCCTGAGCTCCGAACACTCAGATGCAGAGCCAGGAGTCGGACTCCAGGCTGGTAACACAGAGTCCTGGCTCCTAATCGTGGGTCAGCCCAGGGAGCCAGGGATTCTGCTGTTCCATGAAGAACCAGTGCTGCTGGCCTTGGCTCGACCGCACCCAAGGCAAGGCGCGATTTTAGATTCCACAGTCGGGAGAACCGCTACCTGGGTCATGACAGTCAAGTGTCCAAATGCTGGCTGGGAGGGGCCTGGGCTTGGGCAGGAAGCCCCTCGGCCTCCCGAGGCACCTCTGGTTTCTAGGACCATTTGGACCTCCCAGCTTCCTTTGTCCCCAATGGAGCCTCTGCAGTCATGACACACTATGGCTAAAGTCACACCCGGAGGTTCCACGTGGCTTACCTGGAAATCACATGGAAGGCATTGCAAAAACACAATATAAAATCTTGTTCCTAGAATAAAATGCCACCGCGCTCCTGACTCAAGGGCTGGGTGGCTTGGAGAGTAGGGAAGGGGGTGGTGTGGTTGAGGCTATGTTCCTTGTGTTGAAAATCCAGACTTAGGGAAAAAGGATGAAGGTCAAATTCACTTGCCTGAATTTTACTCCCCAGCTAAAGGGTTATAGAGGTGGTGGCAGCAGCAGAACTGTATGCCATGCCTCCTGAATCTCAGCCCAGGCTCTGGGACCTCCATGTCAGTGACTGATGTCTCCAGGCGAGTGTGAGAGCCAGTTTGGTGCAACCGCCAACCCATCCAGGCGGTGGAGACCGCCTCTGCAGCAACCCAGGGAATCGTTGTATGGCAGACCACCGAGCAAGACTTGGGTTTGATCCACCACACTCACTGAGCCCCGCCTTGTGCTATACACTGTCCTCGGTGCACTTACATATAGGGTCACATTTGTTCTCCCCATCCCAAACAAGTCTCTTGACACATATTAAAGTTATAAAATAAGGCTGCAGATTAAGTCAGGATGGAGTGAACCTTGCAGGCAATCTGAAATTCAGAATTTACCATTTTCTCTTCTTTTTCCCTCTCCATTCTCTATTCCTCCCGATTGTTCCTTTAAGGGCAGAATCATTTAAATGACTGAGTGTCTGCATTTGGACTTCTCTCCTGTCTTCCCTGAGCAGCCTGGTGGATCTCAAACTCTAAATGGCTGTGAGAGTTACTGCACTGGGCCATACAGCACATACCTTGTGTCCGAACTCACATCTCAAGAGTTTTCAAGAGTCTTTGACTCTGTGGTTTTCACCTGAAGTGCTCACTTGGGAATCTCAGTGCCATGAAAAAGGAGACCTTAGGGTACCTGGACAGCTCTGGAATCACACTGTGGGTCTGTTCATTCAACAGACACGTTTACCAGCACCTGTGATCAGGGCTAGGGACACAGAGATGACCAAAGGTGGATTGTGGTGTGAAGGAAATCAAAAGCCCTCTGTGAATTCAGGCTGCGCTGGCTTCAGCTTACTTCATGTCCTAAGCAGGTCCTGGAGGGATGAGTGATTACAAAGAAGGGCCTAGTCCTTGGGCACCAGGTCACTAAGGAGCAAAGGTGAGATTTGAACCCAAACCCTCTGCCCCAAAAGCGGACTCTCTACCCTCTCCAACCACAGGTCCTCAGACATGCACATTGATAGCTACAACACTATGGAGAAAAGTAGGGAGGCGTGAGAAGATTTCAGGCATGAATTTAGTTACTGCTCTGTGGATTGGGCAAAAGGTGACATTTGAGCTGAGCCTCGAAGAACATGTAAAATTAAACATTTCCCAGGGGGAAAATATATGTCTAGTGGCAGGAGCATCAGACCTTGGGTGTTATCTGCCCAGCCTCCATTCCCCTTTCTGTTTGGACCCCAGCATCCTGATCTTCCTTTGGGATCTGCCCTCCCTTCTCTTCTTAGTTGGTGTGGTTTGTGCGGGACAGACCCCCACGCCGGCTCCAGGGTGGCTATGTGACCCAGGCCTGGCCAATCAGAGCACCCCATTCCACTGACCACAGTGATGAGTTTCAGAGTGGGTGTATGAGCCAATCTGAGCCAACGAGTCTTAAGTCCAGGACTCTCTGGACCTGCCAGAAAGGGAAAGATTGCTCCCCACAAGATACTCAGAGGATAGGATATGTGCCTGGGTCACTAGCAGCCACCTGGCCACCATGTGTGGGGAGAACCTGTCTGAAAATGAGACCATGAGACAGGAGAGTGGGACAGGGTGGTAGAGTGAGACCCAAGGGCAGATGATGGAGTTGGAGGTTCCTAGATCCATGCCTAAAGCTAGCCCATTGCGGGGCTTATATGTAATATGAGCCGATGAATGCCCTTCTTTGCCCAGGCAAGGATGAATTGGGCTTCTATCCATGGACCAACAGAGGCAGCAGAGTAGAGGGCTAGAAATAATAGTCTGAGAACAAGTAGCTGCTGAGACCATGTTGGACCTTGGCATGACTATTCAGCTGGAGATGCAGAAATTGAAATTATTTTTCAAACTGTTATTGAACCCAATTTACAGATTGGTTGATCAGAACTCAAGATAATAGAACCTCTGGAGCTTTAGCAAATCTACTTTGATGGGGAAACTGGGGCTCAGTGAGCTGAAGGACATGGCCCAAAGTGACAGAGAGAGTGGGGAGCTGAAGGCGCAGCAAGGGGCTAGGTCAGAAGGATGTGGGGAGACAGGGAGGACCCAGACATTGGGCTGGGAGAAGGAAGCAGTAGGAAAAACATCTTGCAAGAAGCCTTGGAACCGGGCGCCTGGGTGGCTCAGTAGATTAAGGCCTTTGCCTTCAGCTCAGGTCATGATCTCAGGGTCCTGGGATCAAGGCCCGCATCGGGCTCTCTGCTCAGCAGGGAGCCTTCTTCCACCTCTCTCTCCGCCTGCCTCTCTGCCTACTTGTGATCTCTCTCTCTTGTCAAATAAATAAATAAAAAATCTTAAAAAAAAAAAAAAAGAAGCAGCAGCCTTGGACTGGCAGACCTTATAAAGCTCCTGCTTCCGAGTCAGACAGAACTGGATTCAGATCCTTGTTCTGCCATTTTGAAAGCCACTTCCTGTTCTATCCTCAACACCATTGTTTATAAAATGGGGTCCAGTCCTTCATGTAACTATGACTCTGTAAGCTCCGTGGTTACCAAAATGGCTTCTGAAGAAGACAAACAAAGTCCCTGTCTTCAGGAAGTTTATATTTCTGATAAGGGATGTCAGAAAATAGACAATCTGTTTATCATCTGCCTTCCCATGTCATACTGTAGGCTTCCTGGGAGCTGGGACATTTGGTTTTCTGTGTTTTTTTTTTTTTTACTGCCTATCTCATTACCTGGCACATAGCAGGCCTTCAATAAATATGTCTTGAATAAATACAAGTAAGCAAAGTAATAAAATGGTAAGTACTACAGAAGAAATAGAACACAGGATGTAAGAGAGAGTAATTGAAGGATAATTTAGATGACCTGGTTGGAGAAGTTTCCTCAGAGAAGAGAGTGTTTGAGTTGAGACCTGAATGATGAGGAAGCAGCCATAAGGAGTAACTGGGGAAACGCATGGTAGGCAGAGGGAATAGCACATGCAAAGGCCCTGAGGCAGATAAAAGGAATGGAAAGAAAGCCTCATAGCTGAAGTGGGAGTGACAGAGTGAAGTATGCTTGAAGAGGCAGACAGGTACTAGATTGCTGCAGGTCTTAACAAGGAGTTTGAAAACTTGATTCTAACTAAGCACAATGCCCAGCACAATGGAGTGTGTTGGGCAGGGCAGTGACAGGATCTGACTTATGTGTTCATGTGATTGCTCTGCCTACCAGGTAGTGGATGGATTTCAGCAGGAAAGACAACAATGTATGCCACACCAGCATCTGGTACACAATAGGTGTTCAAGGAACAAGAAGCATCCATCACTACCCCCAATGCCATATCCACAAAGGCTTGCCAATATCCCTTCCAGTCCAAGAAATGTGCTCTTCTTCCTCCTGGGTTCAGGCTCTCTCTAGCTACCTTCTGTGTATTGTGATGGTCGTAATACAGCCAACAGAAAAGCTTTAGGGAAAAATCCACTCCTCTTGTTGGTTGCAGTAACAATCCAGGAGCCCGGGTGGGGAGGGGTGGGATGCCGGCGGTGGAGTGGGAGCCTTCTGTTAAATGTTGAGTTGCTCCCAACATACTTTTCAAACATTCATTTGCTTTTGCCCAGTCTCCTCCGTAAGAGACATGCTTTCGGATGTGTTTTGAAAAATATTCCATATGCTAATGGAATGTCACCATCTGCCAAAGAAGGCAGAGCTGTTTTTAAAGGAAAAACTATTACAGAAATGAGGTATTCACAGAGGGGCACTAAAGAGCCCAAACGTCGCTGACCTGAGGCTGACCTGGGCCGCCTCCTGTTACCAACATGAAAAGGGAGTGAGAAAATCTGAGGCCAATTAACTTCTCCCCCCACCCCCAACCACCACCCTCTCCCTCTCTCATTTTTCCCCTCCCCTTCTTGGAGACATGATGAAATTTCCTGAAACAAAAACTCGCAGCCCGTTCTATAAAACGCTTTCGTCTTTGGTGGAAAAAGCCCCGATGGTCCCTTTTATCTCCTCACTCCTGAGGCGCAGACCTGGCCCCCGTCTGTTTGTGCAGATGGTCTCACGGGGAACTTCCCAAGGACAGGAAGGGGCTAGGGCGGCCGGGCTGTTTGCTGTTTGCCGCCACAGCCTGGCCATCAGGGGCACGTGGGCGCTGGGCTGCAGGAGAGGGGAGCAGGATCAGGCATCCTGCGGCCCCTGAGTGGGCAGGCATTGCCCCCCAGGCGGCCTTGGCAGCCCAGAGGCAACTGTTTAGGGAAGGTTTTCCAAGTTCTGGGCGCGTCCACCTGCCCTGCCAAGACTGCTGGTTATCAACGCCCCTACCTTTCCAGCTGGTCCTTCTCCGCCTCTGTCGCTGGCTTGTCCCGTGTCCCCGGCCTAAACGCTACGTTCTTCCCAACTCCATCTGGGCTCTTCTTCGAAAGCCACCCCTTGCCTCTCTCCACACAGCCCGAGGTGGCTTCACTCGACTATCTGTCAGGCACCTGCAATGTCCAGATCCGAACATGTCACCTTGCTACCCAGTCCCTCCTTCCTTTACCTGGGAGACCAAGCGCCCCTCCTGCCCCTTTGTTCAGGGCGGGCAGACCCACCTCCTGGCCTTTGCCTCTGTGTTCCTCAGCCTGGTACATTCCCCCTCTGGCTGCTGCTTATCACGGAGGTCTTGGTGCAGATACCCCGCAGTCCGCTGCCCCCGCTGCCAGGTGTCATCTCTTCACAGCACTTACCACAATCAGGGTTTATCCCGTGAATTCAGGGGTGCATGGGCACTGGAGCAACCACAGTGTAATTTCTTCTGGACTGGAAGCTTCCTGAGAGCAGGGGCGGGTCTCCTTTCCCTACAGCCCCACCTAGTGCCGCACAGGAGACACACACCAACCATGGCTGCCCTCGCCAGCGCCTCCTAATGCCCTCAACACCCCCAAAACAGCCCTCCATCACCCCCTCAGTGTTTTACCTTATTCCAAACGTCAAAATTCCTCTCCTGAATCTTGACGCCAGCCTTCTAACTGGTCAGCCCCAGCTTCAAACCCATCAGTGGCTGCCCACCACTGTCAAAACAGAGCCCTCGCTGCTCAGCATGGCCCACCCGGCCGGCCACAGTCGAGCTCCTGGCCCCCCCTCTTGCCCTGTTCCTTGCACTCTACCAAACTTGGTGCGTGGTTGAAGGCACAGGTGTACATTTATTAATGACCACAGAATGCATGCCAGGGACATACCAGCGGGAAGGAGAGGTGTGCACAGGATCTGTTCACGCAAGGCCTCTGCTCAACAGGTCTGGCTCCTCCGGGACACTCCGCTGACCACCGTGTCCAGGGAGCATGGCGAGGGAGAGGCAAGGGCAGTGTGGTGAGAGGTCAGTGGTGGCAGCCAAGGCAGGCCGGAATCAAGGCCAAGCCCAGCTGCTCACAAGCAAGACAGACCCGGGACTCAGTTTCCTCAGCTGTCAAGCGGTACCAGCATAACACGTGGGGCTTCTGTGAGGATGACAACATGGGTAAGGCCATTCCCAGCAGGCCTTGCGCGCTCTCTTTGGTGGTTGTTTCTTCTTGTTGCAGTTGTTGTTAGCGTTGAGCCATCCACCTTCTTCCCTGAATTGCCCACCCCCCTCCCACACACGTTACTTATGTGATACCAGCTTCCAAAGTCTGCAGTGTTCTAAGAGCATCCCCAAGAGCTGCAGGGTATTCGGAAGTAAAACACACGCAAGTACGGAAAGGTCCACTGGACCCGAAGATGGTGATGGCAGGTGGAGGGAGCTTAAGCTGTACTTGGTGAGATCTTGCTTTAGGCTACTCCCCGGGCGTGTCCCGCTGCAGAGGAAGTGTTTGGTCTTGTCGCTCCTGCATGTCCCAGGCCTGTCCAACAACATGCCCACTCTAAAAAATACAATCAAGCAAACCTGGAGACAGGACGAGTAAAAAGCCACAAAGCTGAAAGCAATCAACAATACAACTCCATTTATAGGATTCTGCTTCCCAGTTTACCATACACACACACACACACACACACACACACACAGTTACTTAAGATGTGCACTAGAATTCCTTCACATGGCTACACCTAACCAATAAAATATTGTAAACACTGGATTAGGATTTCAGTGCATTTGATGTGTGGGGTCTGTCGCCCCCTCTTTGGGCGGGTAAGCACCTGGAGATCGCCATGGATGCAGTCAGCCCACATCTGAGTGTCTATGAGGTCTCATACCCAGATTCAAGCAATAAATAAGCAGGAGCTTGGAGGTTGTGGAGCTCCCAGAATTTCCTCCAGCTGGAAGACCCAGTCAATCCTGGGCCTCAAGCCTGCCTTGCTGTAATGTGAACTCAGTCCCAGCACAAAAGCAGGCAGCTGGTCTAAACACTGACAACGTGACTGAGTACGGGGGTTGCCAGCTCTTGGCTCCTTCCCCCTCCTCCTTCTGCCTTTTCAAACCCCTCCCTTGTTTGGTCATTTTTCCTAAAGAAACACGTATCGAGTCATTCCGTGTGCCGGTCATTTTGGCACAAAGCATAGCATTCGATTTGTCCCTCTTCTCTGGAAACTCTTCTGTTCTCAGTGTTCTGTTGCCAAACTAAGACATAGTATTTCAAGAGGTCAGTACTAGGAATGCTTAAAATCATGTTGGTTCAGGGATGGCAAACTGGTGCTCCAGCGACTGACTTTAAATAAAGTCTCCCCTCAACAAAAAAAGTTCCCAACTTTTATAAATTGGGTCTCTGCATAATTGGGATTTTCAGTTTTTCTTAAAAATTTAGACAGGACATTACTGGATCTGCATTCCTGCAAGCCAACACATCATCCAGGGCTGGGCACGTGCCCCCTGGACTTGAGCTAGTGACACCTTCTTTTATACACAGGGAAGCTGAGACCCCAAAGGGGGTATTGCTACACAGCTAATTTTAGTAACAGGATTATGGGCCAGATGGCCCAACTTCCCTTCTCCTTATCAACTAGAAACCAACAGGCTGAAACGGCAAAGCATCACTATCCTTTGATTATATATCCAAGGAGTTCTCCAAAACCTCTCTTAGAACCTCCATCATCAATACAGGATGCACTTGTAGCTGTGCATTTCCTGCACTAACACCTCACCTGTTGAGGAAGAAACAAACTATCATTTGCTGAACACCAGCTCTGTGAAGGTCGGAGGCGACCGGAGAGGTCGAGACTGTCTGACACCTGACGTCCTTCCCATTCTGCAGTGGTGTTTGGGCTCAACATCTGTTCATCCCGATGAGCCCTCATGACCAGTGGTTTTTCAAACTTAGCCCAGGCAAGGATACAAGAGCTGTGAAAGGTAATAGTCGCTGTAGGAAAAGGAAAGAAACAACCTCGACTCTACCTCTTAAGGAAACCAAGTATTACACAGTCGTGCCCGCGAAGGAGGCAGACTCACAGGCACAGACACACAAGGATCTCCTTAAGAGATGACAAAGCGAAGCGCGGCCCAGCACGTAGAGCACACCACCGTTGCCAAAGGGGTGGGGTGGCGTGTGAACATGTATGTGTGTGTAGGTGTAATACATACATCTCTGTATACATACACATAGCCTGCTATACACAAGAGTATTCTTCACTGCTGAAAGATACACAAAAAACTGAATGATGATGATGATGATGAGTGGGAGACTGAGGGTCAACGGTGAGAGACTCACTTTTTATTTTTATGGCTTGCAAAGAGTTTGTCTTAACCATATGCATATTCCTGATTTTTAAAAACCTTACAAGAAAACAGGTGGAGGCAATACTGTATAGAGGCACTCTCAGCCCCAAGGTCCACGATACCAATTTGATGGACTCGTCGTGGGAGAGCCAGTTATCCAGAAAGCTCTGCTGCTACTCGGGACTTGGGAGCGGAAGCCTGCACACACAGTGTTCTTCCCGCTAGAGGACTCAGCCCATGACGTGTGCATCTGCAAACCTGGAAAACAGAATGACTGCACGTCCTCCACTCACGGGGAGCAGGCAGCACGTGCGCTTCTCACACCGCCACCTGCTTCTTCCAGAACTAGAGGATCCGCTCACCCTTAGAGCCATGGAGGGACAACGAAGGGGCCACCTTTGTATTTTTCCAGTAACTGGGGAAGCAATTAAGAACTTGTGGGAAGCTAGCTCCCAGGTCCCAAGGCGAAAGCGAGCTTTCAGCGAAACACGCCAAAGGTCTGCCCTGGCATTATCTCACACAAACCTCTCTAGAGCCAAAGAGCAGTCTGCATTCAACTCCACTTTACAGAGCAGATGACTTTTTCAATCTACGAACTTCAATGGTACATCACTGGATTACTGAAAGAACGTAACAGGTTTGTGAAAAATGTCTTAACAGAGCATCAGAGTATTGCAACACTTTTATTAAGAGTATTGGCTTTGAATTAGTAGCTGAAGTAACAATTGCATGAAGCCAGATTAGGTGTACTGCATAATACTCATACTTGATTTATTGACATTACTTAGCAATTTATTGGACAAAAGTCAAACTTTTTGTTTTTTATTAAGCACATTCCACAGTACAAAGCTGTCATGGATAATATCTGTACAATTTAACAGTTTCAATAGCTGTTCAGACACAAATTTATTTCAAACAGGTAATTGGCAAACATAATTAATTACAAGTTAGAATTAGACTATCCCAGTGCTTTAAAACATTAATATAGCAGTAATTTACAGTTGCTCAATTATGGTTAGCAAAATAAAGTCCAGGGTATGGCTGGGAATTACTACTATAATCCCAGAAAGTCAGAATTCCTTGGGTGCCAAAGTCCCCTGCTATAATTTAGTAGGCACAATTCAAAGGTTGTGTGCATATTGGAAGGCCATGATCTCCCAAGGAACCAGAACTTCTATATTGAACATGCAAAAACAACAACAAAAAGTCCATTCGTTCAGAAGAGTTGCCTCCTCCCCCCACCCCTCCCGCACCCCTGGGCTCCCCTAACCAGTTTGATATAAAGCTGTTATGTGGACAGTGGTAAAAGTTAACTCACTGCCACAGCCACTGTCAAGCTTACCACATCTACCTCACAAATAGAGATTTCCTTATTTATTTTTTTACACTTGGAGACTCAACTTCTCAAAAATAGAAATTAATCTGGTTAACATGTGGGAGGGAAGGATGGATTTTTAAAAAAGGAAAAACTAAAAAGCCAAGCCAACCCGATAACCAAATCACATACACACACATTGATCCCCACACCATTCTCAATGCAAAGGACAAAACAGAGCCCAGGGCCCTTCCCTTTAGTAGTAGAGTGTGCTTCCACGGGAAGAGGTTTAGTCAACAGGAGGTTCTTATTGGTCCTTTAAAATGTTACTGACATTCCTTAATCTTTGGAAACAATGGCAAGGGGCAAGTCAGAACCTAACATCGAACAAGGGAGAAGGAGTGCCAACCGAATGCCCAAGTCCTTCCCATGCGTGGTGGGCATCAGAGTGCCATTCACACATTCAGGCTGCAGAGCACTTGGGAGTTTTGAGAACCTGCCAGGGCCACAGCAGTAGGTGACACCAGAGATGACGGGAATGGGATTCATGAGCTTGAAGCTTTGCACCACGAAAGAGTAGCCCTCCACTCGAGATGGGCCTCTGAACCAACCTGACCTGGCCGAACAGGTTCTGGCACAGGAGCAGGCCCTGTTACCACCCTGGGGGAGGATGTGACATCCATGCCAGGACGCATGCATTCCAGAGCCAGGAAACCCTGTCGATAGGGCCTTCCTGGTCCTCCCTTTCCAGGGTTACTAATGCACAGAATAATGATCTTTGACAGTAATGTCAAATGAATACCACGGGAAGTGACCACTAGTACTCAGGAGTACTTATGATGAAAAAAACAACAAAAATAATCTAAGGTACCTCTCTATTATATATGCTACACAACGAATAAAACATTTTGTGTTAAACTTTAGAAAGCACATTTTAAAACAAGAGTCCCATTAAAAACACACACACCACACACACACACACACAAAATGACAATGACAAAATAAAAATACCATATGAATACTGCAGGAAGGGTTCTAGGTAATCCACATCAACCCTGGTATCAGGTTCTTGAGCCCAGCCCATGGCTAAGTGCGAACACACTCTGCAGTAGTGTCTCAGGCACAGGGGCCCTGACTCCAGCAACCTTGAGGTTCAACTGTTATGTACATTATATCTACATGCGGATACAGTATTTTAAATTAGGAGGCAAGCACACGTGTAGAAGTGTTACTCTACCAAATATCAGGAAATGGTTGGGGTACAGAGAGAACAGTTAATAAAAGAAAAAAGCTATATTACCTGTTGGGAGATAATATAACCTGGCTTATAGTTCTTTAAATTAAAAGAAACTGGTACAGAAACGAAGTATAATCCAAAAAATATTACTAAAACAATCCAGAGAAATTTTTCCATTGTTCAACATGTTCCTAATACAGGTCAAAATTCGTAATGACTTGGACGGTCAAAAGGAGAATGCTAACTTCTGAAAAGGAAAGCCCTGGACATTCTGGGTAGGTGTTTGGCACCCAAAATTTCACCAAAGAAGAATGCTGTTTCTTAATATCAGACCAAAGTGCAAAGCAGTATAAATTAGAGGCCAGTCTTCTCTTGATGGTCGATTTACTTCTGTAAAACAGACTGTACGTTCCCCTTTTATATGAACAATTTACATTTGAAGCATTAGATTTTTTTTTCCACTGGTGGGGGGAGGAAATGGGCTTCTGTTCTACTGGAAGTCGGTGAAGCTAAGGTATCCTTCTCAAAGTAGAGGCCGGAATCGGAGGTGAGAAATGTTGGTACTTGGAAGAGTTAGGCTGCTTTGCATCTACCCAGCGTCTAGAACCAATTCCAGCTTCATAACTCAGCTGTGAAGAACTCCCTTAGGCATTTGGTAGCCATGTAGCCAGTAGTTCAAGACTAGGAAACCCTGGGAAAACAAAACAAAACAAAACAAAAAACAAAGGGAGTATGGATGGATATTCTAGTCAGACACGGAGATACACACCACAGTCCGTCCACACCCACACAGACATGTGCTCAGGCACACACAACACAGTACTGAGTTTCAAATGTAATCAAAAATAAAAGCTGCAAGTTGTTCTGAGTGTAATACATATCAGGCATCGCATTTATTTAAATCTTGCAACAATCTTACGATGATACCACTTGACGAAGAAGAGAACAAAAGCTCAGAGACACTGCTTATTTCAAAGCATTAGCCATTAAGGGACAGAGAGGGGAGTCAAAGAGATAACTGACCCTGTAACTTGTCAACCACCAGTGCTTGCTGCTAAAAATTATGCATATAACAAAGTATGCTTCATGTTAGATTTGATATTTAGTATCATCTTTTATGACATCCAGAGTCTATCAGGACTGGGCTCTATCTGCCTGAGAGCCCTCATCTATCACTGCAAATCAAAAATATGCAAAAGCTAGTAAATAAAGTACTCCTTCTAAATAGAATGCTAATCAGATGTTACTTCTTTTTAAAATAAATCATTTATAAAAGGAAAATGCAGTATAGTGGGGAAGACTACTGAATGTTACATATTATTATGACCATGACCTTGATTCAGAAACACATTTTAGTAATAATCTCTGAATTCATCCAT
Organism: Spilogale gracilis; assembly: GCA_004023965.1. Lineage (NCBI taxonomy): Eukaryota > Metazoa > Chordata > Mammalia > Carnivora > Mephitidae > Spilogale > Spilogale gracilis. The sequence goes on from PITA01001007.1 coordinate 22,512, forward strand.
GTATACAAACATGCACACATGCACGTATGTACCTAAACTTATCATTACTACATACAATGCAGGCTGACATTTTCTATTCTAAATTTCATCAAAACAAAGTCAAAATCCATTAAAATGACCTCACAACCACTAATGGGTCACAATTCCTTCCAAACGCAGCACTAAGCCACTGGCCTAGAAGATTTAAAAGTTACCTCTATGTCTAAAATTCTCTGACAAAAAAGAGAGAGGAGAGAGATTTTTTTTTTTAAGGTTTGTATCTTTTTTAAAGGAAACTTTCCTAAAACGTCAATTTTCATAAAGATCAAGAATCCTTCTCAATGAGTTCAAAAGAGATTTAATTTCATTCACTCCTGTTTTCACATGAAGGATCTTTAAAAGTATTACTTTTAAAACAGTAACACCCACAGATAAGAAGTGGGCACTCTCACGCGCTGCTGGTGGGAACATAAACTGATTTACTCCTCTGGGGAGTAACGTGGCTCTGTGCATCCAAGTCTTTAAACACCACACCTTTCAATCCAGTTACTGCAGATGCTTCTAGAATTTATCCAGTGGTAATAAAAGCAAAGATTTTGGGGCACCTGGGTGGCACAGTCACTTGAGCAACCGACTGTTGGTTTTGGCTCAGGTCATGATCTCAGGGTTGTGAGATCGAGCTCCGAATCAGGCTCCGTGCTCATCGAAGTTGGCTTGAGATTCTCCCCCTTTCCCTTCATCCCTCCCCCTCATGCTCTCTGTCTCAAATAAAAAAAATAAATCTTAGGAAAAAAAAAAAAAGCAAAGATGAAGCTAAATAAATGATCATGGCACTGTGTTTTATAACAGCTAAAAGCTGGGAATATACATATACATACATAACAACAGGGCCTACCTAAATAGCTGAATATTATTTTGCCATTAGGAATGGTAATTTAGACAAATATTGACATTACTGACATACAACAGTTTTGCAACAGGGGGAAAAAAAAGCATTTTAAAAACATATACAGTTCTCAGCCATAATTTTAAGACGCCTGAAAGGACATATACAAGGAAATTAACAATGGTAAACCACAAGTAGGAGTTTATTTTCTTCTTCTGGCTTATCTACTTATCCTAATTTCCTAATAATGATCATATATTGTCTTGTAATAAAAAGAGAGCTACTGTATATATTAGGCTCTTAGGAGTTAGTAATTTAAAAAAATGACTCAGCAAATAAATCTACTGCTGTATTTCCTGGACACAGAAATATTCTTACCTTATATTTTAGGGCTGAATATTTTACTGCAAGGTTAAATCATCATTAGGGTAGTGTTTCTTATTATGCATAAATCTTACAGTATCACATGGTAATAATTTTTTTCATGTTACAATAAATGAAAAGAATTTGGAAAAGAGCAGTAAAATCTATAGAGCTGACTGCCAAGGTTGTCAAAAGTAATTTACTTTGAAGAGACAAACACATCTGAGGTTTCATTGCTTGTGCTGCTTAAATAGCAGATAAGATTTTTCCATTGATTTGTAATTATGGATCATAACAAGGGCAGTTGTTCTGAGATTCTCAAAAAAGGGGGCAGGAGGAAGGCCCAGGAGAAGTAACACCAGTTTCTTTTCCACCACAGCCAATGAGAGAAACACCACTGGTGATCGTTATTTCGTTTCTCAACCAAAGAAATCTTGCTTCAGGGCTCTTTAAAGTAATATATAAAAGTTGTCCAATTTGTGAAAGTTTACTATGTTCTAAATTTCATCTATTAAATATGCCAGAGAGAGGAAACACACTGTGGATGTCTTGGATTTTATCACGTGCCTTTATCTAAATAGAGTTCCAAGACAAAAACACGTATCAAAAATACAAACGAGTTATGCTTAAGTTGTTCTCGGATACACCTATCTGCCTGAACCTACCCATTATTCCAGAAGCTCAGCTATAGCTGCAGCGGCCATGTCCTATTTTATGTGCTTCCCTTATGTGGAAAAATAAAAGCAGAGGCAGGGTGCAGCTAAAGCAATGTGCAGATGAAAACATACAGTTTCGAAAAGAAAGAGAATGCAGTAAGTTTAACAAAAGAAGTGCAAGGCTTCTACACTAAAACCTGCGAAATACTGCCTAAGAGAAACTGAAGACTTAAATAATAGAGATATTATTCCATGGATTGGAAGACTCAACATTTAAGGTACAAATTCTCCCCCAAAATGATATTATGATTCAGTGCAGTCTTAATTATAAACCCACCAGTCCTCTTCAAGAATTTAACAATCTATTTCAAAACTGACTATGAATAATGGCCAAGACAATTTTTTTTAAGTTGGAATATCGTTATACACTATGGTATTGATGAAAGGACAGCCACATAAATCACGATCTTAGAACACAGTCCAGAAACTGACCTACAAACAAGGGGTCAAATGATTTTTGGACAAAGTGCTAAAGCAAATTCTATGGGAAAAGAAAACTCTTTTAATCAAATAGTGCTGGAACAACTAGACAACTATTAAAAACACAAGACCACTGACATTCTCACCTCATATTACACACAAAAATTAACTCTAACTGGATCAAAGACTGAATTGTAATAGCTAAAAATACAAAACTTCTAAAATATGCTGGTCCAAACAGTAATCACTACCTACATGCAGCTATTTAAATTTAAAGTATAATTAAATACAATTAAACATTCAATTAAATTTAATTAAAATATAATTTCAAATTTAGTTCCTAAGTCCCACTGAACACATTTCAAGAGCTCAATAGTCCCAAGTGGCTACCGACTACCAATGAACAGTGCAACTTCAGAAAATGTAAACTCATCTAGGGATAGAAAGCTGGTCAGTGTTTGCTAAGGCTAGGAGGGGTGAGGCTTTGACTACAAAAGTGACAGAAGGGAACTTTTCGAGATGATAGAAATGTACTTATCTTGATTGTGGAGGCAGTTTCAGGTATTATATGCATTTGTAAAAACTCATCAAACAGTACACTTTAAATAAGTACAATTTTGATATAAATCGTACCTCCATAAAACGGATTTAAAAAACAACAGGGGAAGGTCAGGGGAGACCTCTACCTCTAGGTACTTGTCTACATAGGGAATCTATCTAATACCTGACCCTGCCAGTTCAGATGATTTATTCCAACTTTTTTTACCAAATTCTATCATCTTTATGTTTGCTGAAAATGACTACAGGAATACACTGTAGCTGTACACACACTTATTTATTTAAGGGTAAATTCTTACGTGGCCTAGGAGAAAAAACACAAATAGGTTACTTTGGCCATTGGTGTCACCTGCCCAACAAACATCAATAAATACTTACAATATACTTAAGCACTCTACTGAACACTGGAGTTCCACAAGGAGCTCCTCAGCCTTGGGAAGGAGCAAGGCACACAAACTACTGCAGTATCAAATAATAAATAAAGTCAAATGAAGTAAAGGGGCAAAAGTGGGGTAGGGGTATCTAAAAGCCATAACCCACACGAGGGGAGGAAGATGGGAGAGGTGTGCACTACTATAATGTAACTAGAGAAACGGAATTCAGTCTGGTTGCCGCACTAGGTTTTTGGAAGGGAGTAATGGGAGACTGGGACATGCGGAGGGTGGGTAGTGAGGACAGAAGGTAATAGCTAGATGTTGAGACACCTGTCAGCTAACTGAAGTAGTTGAACCTTAATCCCGAAGACAGCAGGAAGCCAGTAAGGCACAGGATGGCAGGCGCAGGGCTTAAGAGGATCCTCGCTGAGAGCAGAATAGAGAGTGGGAGAGGGAAAAGCAAGACCAGGAGGGGAACCAGTTTTCATTTGAGTCCATTTCTCCTTCCCTGGAGCTTCCTTAGGATTTTTGGGAAAGGAGACTAAAGTGGGGAGAAGCAATCATTTAAGAGATCCTTGCCTTCTTCCTCTGTAATTCCCTATAATCTGTCTTAAGACTCTATTCAATAAATGTTGTAATTCTGCCATATGGATTTTTCAACTTATGAAGAATCTATCCAGAGAGAAAGTAGCAAGGCAGATGGTCACTATGAGAGATGGTATGTACACACTTGAGACGAGGACAGACCGATGTATATGGCTTACAGGTCATTCATTACTGCCCACCTTTCACACCCAAGCAGACATTGACAACAACAATCACAGCACCTATCCCTCTGGGGTCCACATAGGGTTCCAGAATCCTTCAAAAGGCAGTACTCAGTCAGGCACTGCTAATCAGACTCAGCCAGATGAAGAAAAAGCCTATTTGCTGTTCCTGATGCAGACCCTTGGTTTATCACTAACAGTCAGCAAACTTTTCCTCAAAGAGCTGTATAATAAATATTTTAGACGCTGCATCTATTCATCGCTGCCAATGAAGTATGAAAATGGCTAGAGGTAATATGTAAACAAATGAGCATGGCTATTATAATACAACTTTATTTATGGACACTAGAATTTGAATTTCACATAATTTTCATGTGTCATGAGATAGTTCTCTTTTAATTTTTTTCCATTATTTAAAAGTGTAAAAAGCTATTCTTAGCTTGCTGTGGTAGGGGAATAAAATCGGGCAGTGGAACAAATCTGGCCTCTGACTGGAGTCGGCTGACCCTTGGGTAAGACAAACTTCCTGGACATCTGTGTTTTGGGTCTTAGAGTCTCAAGGAAGAAATATTAGAAACAATGGTAAGCTGGTGATCTAGGAGCCCTATCTTTTCATCAAAAAGAATTTCACAATGCTGCACATAAACTTTCTTTACACTTTTAATATTTAATGGATGGGAAAATATATAATGATAAAGAGCCACTAAGTTTTAAGTAATATTTTAAAATAAATATGAATTTTATTAATCAGTCTTTACATACATATATACACAGTAATACAGATTGGTACAAACATATTTATTCCATCTGCAAAGTTTAACGTACACAGAATTTACTGGCCTCCTTGCAAAATTTTCAGACTTGGAAATACTGCTCCAGATGAACAGGGCCATCGGTTCCCAGGACACAGCCAAGTAAGGCTTCTCATCCTCTAGGTTGGATACCCTTAGTAATCAAAACATGCCATCCTCAATGGTTACAATGGCTCTAAGTCTTCCTGTAACCAGAGCAAAGGGCTTTGCTTCCGGGGTACCTGTTGTGTCTAATGGATGAAGAACGGGTTTTAGGGGCTCTCTCAACAAACACCTTCCTTTGATACCTCTTCTACTGAACAGTGTTTGTTGGTGGATTATAATGGGGACAGAGGGAGAATTTTGAGTGTTTGGTTGATGGCAAAATTTTTTTTCAAATAAAAGAACTGAAAAACAGTAAAAAGGAGATTCCTATATCCCAAAACAGAATTTGAAAGACTTGACCTGCACTAAATTGATATGACCTGAGAAACCACTTAGGAAAACAGTTTTTAAAAACAGGAATCATGCTATCTGCCAGTGTGAAAACTCACAATACATAGGATTCCAATTTCAACCTTATTTTATCGTGACCACAAGGATCTAGCCTGACAGCGCAACTCTGCAAAGCTGAGGGAGCTAATAAACACTAAGCACCTTGGTTCCTAGCAATGGGGAACACAAATCACAACACTGCCCCAAAGGGAAGGTGAATTCAATGAGCAAGGTTAAACATGGGGAGGTACTCACCTGAAACGGGTAAAGTGCAGACTGTTATCTGGAGATGTAAGTGTATGTTCTGGAGGGAGAACGGGTCTCGTTCTGGGCACTGGGAGGCACATTTAAGAAATCCCAAATCAAAATAGTGTCATCATGGGAGCTGCTGATGATCTGAAATTCATCAAACTGTAGCCGAAACACACGTCCAGAATGTTCCTGTGAAATGTAACAACCTGATGAGTAAAAGGAGACCTTTACAATCCCTCATCTCTCACTATCAGTGATCTGGTGTAGCTGGAAATGCAGCTACTTATCCATGCTTCTCACTGACGTTCCAGAGCTTACTGAGCTTTGTCCTTCACCCCAGAAGCAAATATTTTGGCTTTTCCCTCTAAGCCTTTTCTTTGAATTAACCTTTGTATCTAAGATCCTGGATCGTTTATAGGTCAAAGAAGAAAAACCACGTGTTCGCTTCACCAAGGATCTTGGAACGGTAAACAACAATATGAAATACCCATGCTTGATACGTTGTAAAAAGCAGAGTCAGAAGGATAACGTTTTTTTTTTTTTGTTTTGTTTTTTTTTTTTTTTTAGAAGGATAACGTTTTTAACGTTACCAAGAATATCTATCTCAACCGCAGCCAAAATCAAAATTAATGGTGAAAGAGAAGCATTCTCATTAAAATCAAGAAGAAAACAATGGCCCTAACCAAAGTTCTGCATGTTCTAATCACTGCAAGCAAGGAAACAGAAATAAAAGGTAAAGCTACTGAAAAAGTAGTAAAGTACTGAAAAAAACTAAAGCTACTGAAAAAAAGACAATCTCTCAATATTTTTAAACAACTGTCTCCTCATTAATGTAACAAAAGCAACCAGAGTATTAGAAATAATGAGCCTGCCAAAGTTGCTAAAGCAAGATTAACATATAAAAATATTTTTATATGCCAAAGTAATAAACCAGACAATACAGACTGAGGGGAAATTCAATCATAATAATACAAACATGTGCTATATTACAAAAATATAATGTAACCAGATACCTGTATTAAGAAATCTCCCAAATCTATAAGAAGGAACTACTTCGTGCTCTACGAGGAAACCAATCCACCTACAAATGAGGACTCCTGCCTTCACATTTTAAGTTGTATTAATGGTCCTTAGGAAAGAGCTCACTGTAATGTAAATGTCAATTACTCTCTGATTTTGGCTAAACAAAATGAACAAAAGCGTGCATTTCTCTGAAGGCACACTGTGAGGCACACAAGCGCTCTGGGGATACACCTCGGGGGATACACCTCTGGCAGAGCTATCTGCAGAGCTATCTGTGGGTCGCCCTCCCCCAGCACAAGAACTGCTGCGGGTTCAACAGATTACATACCACCAGCGTGCGCAAACACAAAGTGCTTGCTGGGGCTCGAGGGTCTAGAGCAGCTTGCAAGTCCCAAACTTTAATTTTCCTAGGAGAGAAAAGAAAATTGCCATTAGTAGAAAAGTTAATATTTTATATACTGTCAAGCACTTCCTTGACAGAAAGGAGTGCATCTGAACTGCTACTAGAAAAGCTAATGGAGAACATGCTTATGTTTTTTACAAGTTATCTAAACCAACTACACTTGATTGGAGAAAAAATAAGGACCTCCACATTCTCAGAACTGCTTAAACTGTGAAGAAATATTTTTTTAAGGGAGACAAGAAAACTTCAGGCTATCTAAAACCAGTTCCTGACTTGATAATCTATGTCACCAAATTCATTCATCCGGGGGCTCTCTGGAGCTGAGTAGGTGCTGCTGACAGAAGCTAGGGCTCTCTGTGAAATTCCAAGGATACCTTTCTTCAAACTAAGCAAATGCTGGAAGTTAACAATAGGAGAATAAACAGACCAACTAGTCCCTTAGAGTGAAGTATACATAAGGTCACCTTGAAAGGTTTACAGTTGCCATTTGCTCATTTAAAAAGTCATGAGGCTTTTTAAAGAGTGTTTGTTCAGTTAACCAAAAGGGGAAAAGAAATGCATCACTGAATACACACACACACACACACACACACACACACACACACACACACAGCTGGCTTAATTTAGGGCTAAGGCAAAGAACTGAATTCCTGTACAACCTAAGCTGCTCCCAAAGTTTATAATAATGGTTAAAAGTATAAGCACAGGAGTTAGAGGCTCTGCTACTGCAGGAGTTCGGGCAAGACCACTCTTCCTTTAAGGCCCAAGTGGCCAGACGCCATCAGGTGGTGTAGTAACATCTGCCATCCATTACACAGAAGGGATCCGACACAGAACTAGCACATACACAGCCGCTGAACATACAGTGCTCATTCTCCCTGTAGATACAGTGATAACAGTGCATTGAAAAACATGAATACATACCCATCATAGGCCCCACTGACAATCCTCTTGTTATCAAACCGGATGCATCGGACCAATTCTTCATGTCCCTCTAGGACTCTTAAACAGGCACCACATTCGATATCCCATAGCCTTGAAAGTAAAACAGATCTCTGTGAAACAACGTCCCACATGATTCACACTATCCTTGAGTTCCTCTTATCTGTCCCGTAAGTGATTTTTACTCTCCTGGACTTCTTTCGTTCTACCTCACTCGAAGCCCACACTATCCACGTAGAAAGATACATATGTACATTTATACCATTTGTATATTTTAAAGCACTAATTTGGGGGCCAGCTGGCTGGCTCAGTTCGAAGCGCATCCAACTCCTGATCTCAGGGTCATGAGCTCAAGCCCCACACTGGGTGTAGAGATTACTTCAACAAATAAACAAACGAAAACTATAAAAAAAAAAAAAAAAAAAAAAAAAAAAAAAAAAAAAAAAAAAAAAAAAAAAAAAAAAAAAAAAAAAAAAAAGGCACTAATTTGGATAGAAGGCTTAGTTCTCATTGTATTTTCTTTTAGTCAGTTTTTTAATCATATGCATGTATCATTATTTAAATAAGATCAATAGATAAGAAATTTCCATTATATTTAGTTCCTAGGCATTCTCTTGATATCTGAATTGATGCAACAATGTAGCCAAATGGTCTAACAGGGACTTTTCCAGGAGAGACAGGGATTGGCGGCAGTAAAGGAGAAAAGGCATGTATGTGTGGGGGTCGGTGGCGGATACAGTATGTATACCCAGGGGGGTTAGGCTTCTACCGCAGCCACTTGTGGCCTGGAATCCAGGAATCCCACTGAAGTTAGAACCAGTGCACCAGTATGGTGGTCTTCCTCTCCTGATGAGGCTAAGGGGCACCCCTTCCTGGTTAATCCTACATACCAGGGTTGTCCAGTTTAGGAGGTCACAGTGGGAGCTTCTCATTAGGTATACGAAATGTCTCAGAAAAATAAACCCAGAGACTATATCCAGCCTTCTCTTTGTGTATGATTTATTCTTAAGATGGAGATTTTTACATTTTCTATTACTGATTTTTCTGTATTGGTTGCAAAAAGAAATTATAGCAAACTAACATGTACAAAACAAAGTCAGCAAACTAATTCTGTAACCACCTTTTCTCAGCCTCTTACCATCCACCCCATGAATATTTTAGCATAGTCACTCTCACCAAGTATTCTCATCAGTGTCAGTGACAACGGCTTCTCTAATCTACTATGAAAAGAGCCATTCAGCAACTGCCACTAACTCCAGAGGGGTCCTCTCTGTGGGGGAAACATACAGCATCACTCTCTAAAACCTCAGAGAGTCCAGTAAGAAAGTTAAGGACTGTCAACTCTGGAAATAGTTAAGGAATACAAAGTGCCAAGATTCAGATTCTCACTTGACTTTTATAATACCTTAAAACTTTAAATGATAACAAAGAAAACTCACAGTATCAGCTCTATTGTTGTGGGTTCCTTCCTTCCTTCTTTCCTTCCTTCCTTCCTTCCTTCCTTCCTTCCTTCCTTCCTTCTTTTAAAAATTATCATGAAACCAATCTTTATTTTGCCCAAACATTAAACAGTTTGGTTATAAAAGTTACTGGCATATGTTAGCACAATGGGAAAATGACTAAGAACTGGTAAACAGATACTGAAGAGAAGTTCTTAATAAATACAATTTTTAAGGATAGTCGTATTTATTAGAAAGTGAGGTCACTGAATGTTGGAAGGAAAAAGGGGAGATAAAAGACACAAGGCAACAAAGGAGTGGATGATTTTGCAGCGCAGTCTTTGCATGAGACACATAAAGTACACTCCTCTCAGCTGTTAGCGAGGGAGACAGGAGCTACAGGTAAGGGAAAGTAGAGAGTCAGGCCAGAGCATCCTCTGTTCTCAGGGGTTCTGGTATTACCGGACTCTGGGTGGAGCTGAGGTTCTAAAACATGTGTTTTGGGGAATCAGTTTACCCGCTCCAGTATGCAGAGCCAAACAGATTTATACAGGTTTCTCTTATTTGAAGTATCTATGCCCAGAGGCTCAGAGTCTTTCAAACATCAGGACTGGGAGAGGAATAAAAAATATGGCAAAAATTGGCCTGCCCTGTCAGCACACCAACTTCTACCCACCTTATGGTATTATCGGATGATCCACTAACAACCAGCCGATCCCTATACTGCAGACAGGCAATGCCTCGCTTGTGTCCATTCAGAGTGCGAACAAATTCACAGGTACTTGTGCTCCAGACCTGTAGAACAGACCAGCAATATTTTAAGAATAAATGCAGACAAGTCCCCTCCCAATATACCTTAAAAAAAAAAAAAAAAAAGAGCTTCTGAGGATGGCCAAAATACTTGACTATAAAATATGGTAGGGAGGCTGGGGGACAGATTGGCCAGCACACAGTTTTCTTGGCTCCGGAGTGATAAAACAGGAACGAAACACAGAGGGAAGCTGTGAAGTCTCCAAACCTTCAGATATTCACAAAGAGAACATCTCCTGGATGGTTCAGACATTTACTTGCCTAGAAGGAAGAGTGTGGGCCAGATTTTATGTTTTCATGCCAGCTGACATGTCAAATCCAATGCAACTGATGTGAAAAAGTTTCACCTTTCACATCTTCCTCTTTTCCAGCATAGTTCCTTGAACAGCTCCATTTGTTTTGACACATCACTCTTAATATTATGTATGTGGAATAAATAATCTTTCTTTTGTGAAACCATCTGTAAGACTTAGATGTTCACAGACACACTTAATATATTACAAGCCAAATAAGGAGATGCAAAGCAACCAAAGTGCCCTGAATTACTTTACCAGCTGCATCTGTAGTGGAGTAGGATAACTAGATATCCACATGCAAAAGAATGAAGTAGGACCCCTAACTCATACGATACACAAAAATTTAATTCAGAATGGATCAAAGGCCTAAATGGGAGAGCTGAAACTATGAAACTCTCAGAAGAAAACACAGGAGTAAATCTTTGTGATCCTGGATTAGGCAATGGTTTCTGAAACATGACAACGAAAAGTACAAGAAACAAAGGACAAAAATGGATAAACCAGACTTCATCAAAATTAAAGTCGTTTGTCTTTCAAAGAACACCATCAAGAAAGTGAATAGAACTCACAGAGTGGAAGAGAGTTATCTGCAAATCATTTACCTGATAAGGGACTTTTAACCAGAATATATAAAGAAGTTTTATAACTAACCAATAAAAAAAAAAACCAGAAACAATCCAATTTTTATTTTTTTAAGTTTTTTTTTTTTTTTAAATATATGTTTATTTGACACAGAGAAACACAGAGAGGGAACACAAGTTGGGGGGGGGGTGGGATGAAAGAGGGAGAAGCAGGTTTCCCACCAAGCAAGGAGTCCGATGTAGGGCTCGATCCTGGCACTCTGGGATCATGACCTGAGCCAAAGGCAGATGCTTAATGACTCAATCACCCAGGTGCCCCAATAATCCAATTTTTTTTTTTTTTTTTTAGATTTTATTTATTTATTTGACAGAGAGAAACACAGCTAGAGAGGGAACACAAGCAGAGGGACTGAGAGAGGGAGAAGCAGGCTTCCCACTGAGCAGGAAGCCTGATGTGGAGCTCGATCTGGGGTCTCCAGGATCATGACCTGAGCTGAAGGCAGTGGCTTAACGAACTGAGCCACCCAGGCGCCCCAATAATCCAATTTTTAAGTGGAAGTTTTAAACAGATGTTTCTCCAAAGAAGATATAAAAATAGCCATGAAGCACTGAAAAGATGCTCAACATAGTCACTAGAGAAACAGAAACCAAAACCAGAGAGACCACTGCACAAATACTGGATGGCTGTAATAAAAAAGACAGATGATAACAGATGCTGGCAAGGATACGGAAACACCTCCAGGCTGATAGTATGCAACAGCTGCTTTACAAAAAGGCCCAAACCTCTTGACTTCCAGGCAGGGATCTCGTTCCAATTGGTGGGACAGTGAGTGAATGATTGCATACAAACCCTACTTGTCCAGCTTCCAGACCACTCAATCTGAAGTCTGATGCTACGTTTATGATCTGTGGGGCTAGCAACTAGACACTAGAATGTGAACTAGTGCTGCTCATGAAAAGGGTTTTTCTGAGCCAAATCCAAACACTCACATGATCGCTGGTGGGATTTTAAAATGGTGTAGCCACGCTGGAAAAAAGTTCGGCACTTCCTCAGAATGTTAAACCCAGAGTTACCTTCCAAGAGAAGTGAAAATGCATGTCTGTGCAAAAACTTGTACACAAATGCTTATGGCAGCAGTATTCGTAACAAATAAAAAAGGCAGAGCACCAAAATGTCCATCAACTGACGGGCGGACAAATGGAACGAAGTACCTCCACGTGGAATTTCATTCAGTCACTAGAACAAATGACGCACTGACATAAGATATTCACGGGTAAACCATGAAAACACTCCACTAAGTGCAAGTCAGACAGGAAAGGACACATATTATATGACTGCATTTATATGAAATGTAGGAGAGGCATGTCCATGGACAAAAAGTACATTAGTCAGGGACCAGGAGAAGAGTACAGGGGTTGACTGTCGATCGGTAAGAGGTTTTTACAGGGGGCAAGGAAAATGTTCTCAAACTAGCAATGGCTAACACTAGGACTGTACTAAAGCCACTGTATCACATGCTTTAAAGAGTGAATCTTATGGTACGTGCATTGTATCTCAATAAAGTTGTTATAAAAACAGAAGCTAAAACTTTAAAAAGTGAATACGGACAGAGCCGTCAGTGCATCTGCCTATGAACCGCCACTCTGGATTACAACTGTTAGTCTCATGCCTGCCACCCGCCACAGGCTGAGCTTCCTGAAGGCAGAGATGGGTCTTACTCATTATCATATCTCCAGCATCCAGCCCAGGGTCTATGGCATGGCAGGTTCTCAAAATGAAATGAATAACGAACAAATCAAATCTCAGCTCTGCCACTAACTCGCTTTGTGATCTCTAGCCCAGTTCTTCACTCTCTGAGTCCCTCTGTAAAATGGAGGCACTATCTACCTCAACAGAGTGCTGGAAAGATGGAATGACATAGTAATGAAAAGCTCCTAGCACACAGCACTCGTTCTACAGGTTAGTTCTCCTTCCCTTCAAAACGTGATCAACAGTGTCATTTCACGCAGTAGAAGGCTGCTCTATATCCTGGACCCATGACCCTTTCCTCCTACCTTGCCTGTGATTCCAGAAGCATGAAGAATGGGATTGCCTCAAGGGATCAATCTGGAAGGCAGAGCCACCCAGGCACCCCCAAGCTTAAGGGATCAAGCATAAATGGAGGAGAATAGAGATCTTACCAGGTACCAGCTTGGTAAAAGCCACCTCTATTTTTTCTGTGTTCTAACAGGGACAGAAGTAAGGAAAGCTATGACTGAAGACACACTCACTTTGATGGTCCTGTCACCAGAGGCAGACACGATGTATTTATCATCGAAGTCTACTACATTGACAGCAGCACGGTGGCCAACCAGGACACGGCGTAAAGTGATGTCAGTGGCAGAAGCCATGTCCCACACAGCAATGGAGCGGTCCTTGGAACAGGTCACCATCAGTCCATTGCTGAAGCGTAAGTGCAGTACAGCCTCATTGTGGTGGATCAATGTGTTCAGAACTTCGCCAGTGTTCACATCCCAGACTCTACATGAGAACAGAAAAGCCCATTGCATCACTGTTAAAACAATCAGGAAAGGAGTCCAGCATATGTGCCCTGAGCCCATTCTTAGTAGTAGGATGGGGAGGTATAAGCTTCACTTGTATTTGGTGATGGGATCTGACACCTAAGATTATGCTAAAAAGGAGCCCGCAGAAGCAAGTATTCTATTTGCCAAGAAGTACTGAGAGGGTTTCAAAAAAGGAAGGCCAATCCTGGCTCTGCCCAGGTTCAGGTTTATTTAACATCAGGTATTCAGGGACACTGCTTGTAAGCTTGTGTTGAGGACAACAAAATGAGTCTTCAGGTAGGTGGGCTCTGCAGTGAGTCTGAGATGAAAGGGTGAAGGCAGCTTGGTAACTGGGAATTGAGGAGTTTCCAAGCTTAAGGTTCTTCTTTTTTTTTTTTTTTTTTTAAGATTTTATTTACTTATTTGACACAGAGATCACAAGGAGGCAGAGAGGCAGGCAGAGAGAGAGAAGGAAGCAGTCTCCCTGTTGAGCAGGAAGCCCGATGTGGGCCTTGATCCCGGACCCTGAGATCATGACCTGAGCTGAAAGCAGAGCCACCCAGGCACCCCCAAGCTTAAGGTTCTTCTTGACCTTTGACAGGCCACTGAGTCTCTTATTTATCCACTGCAAACTAGAGACTGTTAAGTCAGGACATCTTATCAATTTCCACACTCATCTACTTACTCAACTGCTTTATAGACAAAGCCAGTATGCCAGTTGCTTCACCCATGATATATAGGGTTCTCAGGTACAGCCCTTCTACACTATGGCTTTTCTGTAAACCCCATCTCCCAAGAGGACAAGTTCACACAGAGCAAAGGATTTGGAAAGATGCAGGCTTATATGGCAAAAGTAGTGGCCTAGAAGCACTGAGTCTGAGAAAGAATACTACGCATGCTGGCGAGTTTTCTGGACCATGGTCTCCCTGGAGAAAGCCAGCCTAAAACTAGGTAATGCACTTTTGTGTGAAAGTACACTGCCATCTCTATTACACACAGCAATGGGAATAGGACCTACTTAACAAAAGTTAGCTTTCTAGCCTTTGTTCAAATAAACCAACACCTAAGGTGTTTTTGAAATTCAGCAACAAAAACATACCCAAAGTATGTGTGTACTTATCCCAGAAAAGGATGCAATCTCAGTCTTCTCATGGAAGATATGTAAGTTCAAAGAAGCCAAATCACTCACCTCACTGTAGAGTCCGAAGAACCAGTCACAATGACACGTTCATCATACTGGAGACAAAGGACAGAACCAGTGTGTCCTGTTAACACTTTCAAACATTCCAAGCTGGTTTTATCCCAAATCTATTGAGACAAGATCAACATAGTATATCACGTTCTGATAAATGTGTTTGTCTCTGAACTATAAAATAAAACAGACCTCTGTTATAATAAATAAGAGCAGTTAAACTTCAAACAGGTGCAAAATGACAAAAAGGGAAAAGGCATTAGTGAATATTTTCCAAAACAGATGTACTATTTTGCTTACTTCGTCCCTCCAATAACTGTAGTCATTATATTTAACAGCCTTAAAGGGAATTTCTAAACTCTAAAAAGAGTTGGCTCACCCTCTGGAAAACAATGTGACACTATCTATTAGGAGCCTTTAAAAATGCATACCCCAACCCATTAGGTTTATTTCTAAAAACTTAAAAATAAAAAATGTTTGACATTTCAGAAAAATTCCAAAGTAAACTACTACAAAAAGTTTTTAATGAGAGAACAGAATGTTTTAGTACAGTAATGGTTTTTAAAAACCAGAACAAAAGCCATCTATATAGTGACATACCAATATGTATATTTTAAAAAAGAAAAATAGAGAAGAAAAGAAAATGTTAACAATAATTGATGTTTGTTTTGAGTGCTCTTTTTTCTCCCTTCTTTTAATCTTACCATTATTTCCCAAGTTTTCAATACTGTCCCCATATAATGGGGGACGGGAAATCACTTTTTTTTAAAGATTAGATTGTTAAAAATAGATCGTGCGGACCTGTTTCTTCCTCTGTAAAACAATACTATCATGATTTACAGTGTCCCTCAAGTTTACTGAAAATAGACAAGATAAAACAAGTGCTGGAGACATTTAACTGTCTTTCTACAACGGTAAGGCTTGCTTCTAATTTCTGATGTACTACTAGAACCAGGTATTCTTTTTTTTTTTTTAAGATTTTATTTATTCATTTGACAGAGAGAGAGATCACAAGTAGGCAGAGAGGCAGGCAGAGAGAGGGGAGGAAGCAGGCTCCCTGCTGAGCAGAGAGTGGGGACTCTGAGATCATGACTTGAGCTGAAGGCAGAGGCTTTAACCCACTGAGCCCCCCAGGCACCCTAGAACCAGGTATTCTGAAAGAGTGATTAGTGGGGTGGCTGGGTGGCTCAGTTGATTGAGCATCCACCTCTTGATATCAGCTCAGGTCTTGATCTCAGGGTCATGGGTCTAAGCCCCAAATGGGGCTCCATGCCTAGTGTGGAGCCTACTTTGAAAAGAAAAAAATTTTTTAAAGAGTGATTAGTGATCCAGGCCTGGTATAGAATGAAGTACAAAAGGTTTCCAACCACTGGTCTAGATAATCTCTCTAAATCATACCTCTGCTCTACTGTTTATGTCTTATAAATCAAATGCATGCCTATTTTAAATTAAACATGGTATGCCTCTATAAACAGAATTCTTTAGAAACACATCCACTGTAAATGAAATGTAAGCCCATGGTCAGCCTATAGTTTGACAAGATCCTTATAAACCATTTTATGTATTCCTTAAAGGATAATTGTCAAAATTATTATTAATTAAATTAACCTGTGGCCACAGGTGTCAGGGCTATCAATAAGTATTACATTAAAATAGAGTTCTATGGTCAAATATGTTTTGGAAGTCAGGATATACTGTATGTCTTTACTGCAGACTTTCTCAGAGCCTTTCTATGCTACTCTATCCTATGAATTTCTAAGGATGTACAGCATGCAGTCAACTTGAGGACAGACCAAAAGAAATTATCCAGAAAAGAGGAAGGGAAAAAAGATTGGAGAAAATATAAGACAGTTTCAAAAGATCTAGTATTTACATAATTAGAGTCTCAGAAGGAGACAGAAAGAAAATGGTGCAGAAAAAATATGTGAAAAAATGACGGCCAAAGACTTGAAATTTGGTGAATGAAAGACATATATTTACACAGTCAAAAAGCTCCATGAAAGACTTCCTAGATTTGACATCAAAAGCATAATCCATAAAAGAAAGAAATGGTACCTGACATTTCATCAAAATCAAAATCTTCTGGTCTGTGAAAGATATCCTTGAAAAAATTAAAAGACAAGACTAGAAGAAAACACTTGCAAAACATATCTGAAAAAAAGACTTTTATCCAGAATGTGTAGAGAACTCTCAAGGTTCAATAATATGAAAACAAAGAACCCATTTTGAAAATGGACAAGAGATCTGAAGAGACACTTCATCAACAAATATACAGATGGCAAATAAGCACAAGAAAAGATACATGTTCTCATCAGCCACTGGGGAAATGGTTGGGGAAATGTAAATTTAATGTATTAAATGTGAAAAATGTAAATTTAATGTAAATTGGAGAAATGTAGATTTAAACTAAAAATGACATGTGTCTACATACCTATTAGAATGGTAAATATCAAAGAGAAAAAATAATTGAGAATTTGGGCTGCCAAAGTTGCATAAAAAAAGGGAGCTCTCATACATTATTGATAGGAACATAAAATAGTACTGACCACTTTGAAAACCAGCTTGGCCACTTCTTAGCAGGAAATACATACACTTACCATGAGTGAACAATACAACTCCTACGCTTTTATTCAAATGAATTAAAAAACCTATGTTCTCATAAAAATTTGCATACATGCTTATTGTGGCTTTACTCATAACTGTGAAAACTGGAAACACGTATGTCCTTCAATAGGCAGATGGAAAACACATACAGGTACACCCACCAAGTGGACTACTACTTGGCGACAAAAAGGAATCAACTATTGCTACATGATGAACCTCAAATGCCCCATGCTAAGTATAAGAAGCCAGACTCAAAAGGCTACATACTGTGTGAGTCCATTTATAGGATTTTCTAAAAGACAAAATGATAAGGGCAGGACAAAAAGATTTTAAAATGTCAGCACCTAGGAGGAAGAATTAAACACAAAGGGGCTGAAGAAGGGAACTTTTGGGGATAATGGAACTGTTTTATATCTTGATTTTTGTCATGGTTACACAATTCTTTGTGCCTGTCAAAACTCATAAAACTTTACACCAAAAAGAGCAAGTTTCCCTGTATGTAAATCATAACTTTAAAAAAAGACAGCTTAAAAAAAAAAAAAAACACCATGTTTTCCTAAATATGAGAAAATAAGCTACAAACAGTATAAAACAAAATCTGTCAGATCAGCTGCCAAACATTAAACACGGAGAAATGATCCAGTTTATCTACTATTGAAAAGTGAATTAAAACATACAAATAAAATTGCTCTACCGTTCTTCTGTGTTATCAACCGAGCTTTTGTCAGAACCCATAAAAGGTAATGACTGTGATTTACAGGCAAGTTAGCAACACTTCCACCAACTAGCAAAGCCAGCAAGAGCCCTGTGATACTGATATAGTTTCAGTGTGCATCTAAACACAGAATACAGGATGTGAATGTGCTTAAAGAAGGATAAGAAGTGAGACAATCCAGGGGTCTGGTGTTCGTATAGGGAAATACTCTGGCTCTAGTTTCTGAGAACCACACTGACAGCTGCCAAGATGGAGTGGAACAGATTAAAAAAAAACAATCTGGAGTAAAAGGAGAGATTCGGTGATCTAGTGTCTAACACAGAACCACAATTCTAAAAATAATACATACAAAATACAGTCATTCACCTTAATAGAATTATCTCGTAGGCCACTGATAATTTTTTCATCATCATACTGTAAACAGTAGACACCTTTACTATTTTCAGAGCGGCACTGAATCCTCTGCAAGTTGTGTCGTCCACACCGCCAGTTAGATTCTATAGTCTAAGAGGGAAAAGGAGGAAAGAGATGAGTTTTTTGTGAATCAACTATTCTATTAGGCTTCAGACTTTAGTGTTGCTTCCAGAAACAGCATACCAGATACCCCATCTTGGTCTGCATAACTGTATGTGGATAGGAATCATGCTCTTTTCCAAGTAAGACATTAGCCCAACAGTGTTTTTTCTCAAACACTCCCCTGACTGCCTGGCAACCATCGTAGGATTTCCAATGAGTTTGAGTTGGGTTTGAAAAAAAAAAATGGCCTAGACAGAACTCAGTATGTTTAAAGAATGCCTTTTGCACCCAAAATATACAAATAAACAGTAACTTACTGGGTCACTCTCTAATGCCAATTAAAATATTTGCCAGAAGATCACCACCACCATTAAGCATATACTGACAATCTATGTATCCACTCAAAGCATTGTCTTTATCATCGAGAAAAGATATTGAACAACCCATTATATGCCAAGTTTTACAGAAAGAATCTTATCTGGTATCTACTCTTACTCTTCTACTTGACTGAAAGGTCCTATAGAATAAAAATGGCACATTTCTGCCCCAGAGTCTCATTCTTTCACCATTCATGCAAAATTTACCGAGAGTTACGTTATTCCACAATACTGATTGCGCTAGGCGCTGGAGATGAAAAGAACAGAAAGCATACTGCTTTCAAGGGAGCTACCGCTCGAGGCACACATTTATCTGAAACTGGATATACTCTAACCATGTTTATTTGGCTGAACAATCCACACATTAACCTTGGAAGGATGTTCTTATTATTTCCCTGTTGCAAACATGGAAAGAGTTTAATTTCCTGAGGCCACAAAACTAGTAGCTGGACTAGCTGGAAATTATACCTTGGTCTTCCTAACATGGAGTCCATGTTTTCCACTAAAATACGCAGTGTCTATAAAGAAGTATAGTCCTAGCTACTGAGGCAATGAACACAGAGCTACTGAGGCAATGAACACAGAGCATAATTCCAGATAAAATATGAGTGCCAAATGAGTGATTAGAACTGTAAGTGCTGTAGGACACTTACATGAGATAAGTAGTACTATGGCTTTACTCCAGTGGGCAAAGTTTAAAGAGAAAGCAGGTCATACTTAGAGCACTTGAAGACCTAACCTTTGGCAGTGGATATGAAGTATTTTCAGGATCAAAACACACACTATTTCTACTAAGAACAACCAAAGCATAAACTCCAAATCCTTGAAATTAGGGGGCAAACCATTTGGAATAAAATAATCGGTTGCATCTGAGTTCAGGATATAGTTGGAAAGATTATCTCTGAGTAGTTAAAACTTTTAATAGTTGCTTTGCTGAAGAAAGGTGACAAATCTCATCTTCATTCACAATTAAGCACTTAATTACTGGCTCTGCTGACATCATTTCCTTTTACGTTGAAGGCAGTACGCTTCTGAGTGCTCGAAAATGTTAAAATCTACTGGATGTTGGGGGGCCTGGGTGGCTCAGTCGTTAAGCATCTGCCTTGGCTCAGGTCATGATCCCGGAGTCTGGGGATCGAGCCCCGCATTGGGGTCCCTGCTCAGTGGGAAGCCTGCTTCTCCCTCTCTCACTCCCTCTGCTTGTGTTCCCTCTCTAGCTTTCTCTCTGTTAAATAAATAAATAAACTATTAAAAAAAATTTACTGGATGTGCCAGGTACTGCTGTGTTTTAAATTATAGCTAATTTAATCACCACAACTCTGAAGCCAAAATTACTGTCATTATTTCACAGAAAAAGAAATGGAAGGCTGGCGATGGTGATATACATATGCCTGAAAAGGAAAATGTTTCATCATTTGTGGCCTTTGTACTTAGCACAGGAGCCTGGAAATCTAATATCTGCCCTCAAAGAGCTCCTATGTACAGTCCTGAGGGAGGGCAGGATCGCATATTTCCAATACCATGGGCGTGAAGGTGGGGCCACGGAGACACCAGGAGGGAGAGAACACTCATCTGCCCATCTGCCACCAAGTCAGAGCTTCTTAGGTAGCATCATCATTTCTATTAAGTCTATAAAATGTGAGAAATAAAAGCACATCCCAGAATTCCCCCAAAATTAATTCACCCCACCTCTGCTATCGCTACCAACATAGATAACAGATTGGTATGTATAAGCAACTTTTTGAAAAGAGGTCCAGAGAAAAAGACTTACTTAAACTGAACTCAATACTTAAAATCATTTAGAGAACTAACATATTTTTAGATAGTGCCGGAGCCCAAGTAAGTATATCAGGAAAACAGTGACTTAAGAAACATGTATTACAAGTCCTATTCATTGCCAATGTCTCCCGGTTGTCGTTACTGATGTTCGGACCACGCCCTGTGAGGGCCCAGAATTGTTGCAGAATGTGTGACTCCATATAAATCTGAAGTATTACAAAGCTGAGTATGTAATATATCTTACATATACATATTGGGTTATTTTTTAAATTCATATAGCCGCTTTTAATTATAAAACAATCACTTCAAGATACTATTGAGGTAGCTTTGTTACTCTATATGTTTCAATGCAAAGGAAAAGTATACTATCACATGGGAGACTGAAAAAAAATAATTAAATGTGGAAAGAGAAGCAGAGGAATCCCCATAGCACAAAGAATTTCCCCCTCTCCTGGAAAACATTTTCTAGAACTGGGTGACTTGATTACAGTCTCTTACTAGATCTAAAAACCTAAATATACAGCAGAGAGGACTGAAGATGAGCTGGGCTGAGGCAGTACTCAGCTTGGGGTGTACATGTTCCCAGAGTGTCCCAGGGAGTCTAGACAGAGACCACCACCCAACATGAAAAGCTGAGCCATACATTTGATCTCTGGCTTTCAAACAAGAAGTGGAGACTAGGACCTCTCAAAAGCTCACCTAGGTAACAGGCTCTTGTTCTAAGTGGACTGGAAGCTAAGAAATAAGAAATGGCTTTGCTTCTCAACATTCAGAAAAGGGACTAATTTTCTAAAATACAATTCTGAATTTTAAAAGAAAAGGATTGCCAGGTAATTCTTGATGTGTCGTTTTAGGAAGCTCCCATTTAAGGCCTGTGTTAAAAAAAAAAAACTATTAGGTTCCTGAATCCCCAAACACGTGCAGTTTGTTTCAAAATGTCAGGAGAGGGACACTAAACCTGTTCAGGGAGGTGATTGTTCTGCTGCACACCAAGCTAACGTAATTCCTAAGACTTCACTCTTCCCAATTCCCCAGGCCACCCACGAAAGAAAGCAGCACTTCCTGCTGACTGTGCCTGCCCAAAATACCACCTACCACCATATTTGATGACCTCAACTCTTACTAGAATGCTTATAAGGCAGGTCTTCTCAAAATAAATAAATAAATAAAAATAAAAAAAAACCTAGGCCTTTAAAAATGGAAGGCAGCCCACTGTGGTATAGAAAATACCTAAGTCAGGTAGCAGCTTTGGCAAATGAGTCGGGACTGTCTGAGCTGCAGTTTCCTCCTCTGTAAAAATAGGAAAAATAATATCTACTTTCCTCAAAACTGTTTTAAGGATCAAATGAGATTACATATGTAAAGTGCTCATCACAGTGCCCCAAATGACAGCAGTGATGCTCTCCCTCGTTTGCAGAGAACACAGACCAAAAGGAGTAGACCGTGACCAAAAAAATCTTCTCACCAAAGTGTCAGGAATGGCTGTCTTGATCTAGGCTGATATTTAATGCTGCCAGCCCTAAACCCTCCTTAACCATTCCCAGGAAGAGACTAAGCCTTCCAATGCAATTCAACTATGAACTCAGGCAGCAGGGATCTAGAGCATACACAGGTGCACCTCTTTAATTATGCAGATACCTGCCATTTCACTTAGACATCATGTGATATGGCTACTGTTAGAGGAATACTTCATGTTTTTGAAAACTTGTAAAATCCCCTTACCCTGTGCAAATTTTCAAAATACTGGGAAAGTAGCCATGATACACAGAGTATACAGCGGCATTTAAATTGGCAATAGAGTGAAAACAGATGTCTGAGTATGGAGGAATAACATTATTTTTAGAAGCCTAAACACAACTGGGTGGGTGGGCAAGTTTCAGCATTTTCTGGTCAGGACAATGTTAATATCAAGTTTGCAAACCACAAAAAAGCTCCCCACTTTCCTGACTAAAATGTAGTTTATTAAAAGGTGCGAAGCAACACAACATCATCTTATCTATGATCTATTCCAAGGAGAGTGCTTCAAAGACTTTAAACCAGTGAATAAAAAGAGGGAAAAGACATATTTCTTTTAAATATTTTATTTATTTATTTGATGGAGAGAGAGATCACAAGTAGGCAGAGAGGCAGGCAGAGAGAGAGGAGGAAGCAGGCTCCCTACTGAGCAGAGAGCCCGATGCAGGCCTAGATCCCAGGACCCTGAGATCATGACCTGAGCCGAAGGCAGAGGCTTTAACCCACTGAGCCACCCAGGCGCCCGATAGAGGGAAAAGACATATTACATGAAAGAGTTGCCACTACTCTGAGATGGCAACAGAAAAAATCCAAGTTCAAGACACAGAATTCTGATTGACTGGAGTCTATTATAATAACTATCTCTCTTCTCAGAGATGCTGGGGGGGGGTGCACGGGGAAGGGCTGATAGAATGAAAAGAGCATGAGCTTTGGACTAAGAATCTCAGTTTTGAAAACTGGAGTTAAATTAAATCACTGTAGCAAAGTACCTATTGTACCTTACTATTGTAAGCTCACCAGTAACAAGAAGAACAACTGAGACTATATAGTAGAAAAAATATGGCTGCTTCCTTTAGGAATGTGCCTTGGGTTTTCCAGGAATTCCTTCTCACCTCAGAGGTACTCTAAGCCTTCTCTTCTCTCTGTGTGGCAAGAACACCCATGAGAGATGACCCTTTGCAAAAAGCTAAGAATTATTATTTATTCTCCCCAGACTTCATCGTTCACATCTTCATTTCCTGAATAAAGGGGATTGGCCACACTAAGTTAGATTCTCTACTTTTTTCTTAAAAATTAGCCAATTTCTGGTAAGTCAATGTGGAAGGGCAAGTCATCTGCTCATCAAAGTCAAATCTGGGAGTGGACAGATGATAGGAGACAGTACATGAAACAGAGCTGTCAAAGCAGAGCAAGAAAAAGAAAGAGAAAAAAGATGCTGTGAACTGGCAACTTTGCAAAGCACATGGGAACCACAAAGAGACTCTGCAGCTGTGTATGGGCAGCTGGGCGGGGGGCGGGGGGGCACAAACATCCACTTAGCACTTAGGGTGTAATCTATCTTTTGGCATTGTGCTTACAACCCTTTAAAATACTACCTTTCCCATAACTGGAACTTAAAACAGCCAATTAATCTTATCTTAACTCGTGCCCTTTTTTCAAGGATGCTAAGTACTCACACCATTGGGGAAAGATGAGATCACCTTGCAAAGTCCACAGGCATGCAACAACATACCTCTTTCTCCTTCACTTTTTGAATTTCGCAACTTTGAAAATGACAAACAACAACACTAAGCCTAAAGCTAGACAGATCTCAGTTAAATTCCCATCGTTTCTCTTAGTCTTAGTTTTCCCTTGTTACAGATGGGGATAAAATGTACCTTGTAAGAATTAAATGCAATAATCTATGCAAAGCACCCAACACAGTTCATGGTATACTCCAAGGCTCAAAAGAGGGTAATCTAATTATTATATTCTGCCATAAGAGTTTCATACCAGCACAGGGTCAAGAGCCAAGCCCCTGAGTCTCCATTTGTTTAATCCATAGATCACTGACACAACTCTCTACATGTGTATCCACCCTGGACAGAGTAAAACATACTCCTAAAACAGAGGTAAAGAACTCTATTTTGATGAGGTACCAGTGATCCATAATACAGAAAGTTGTATTAAGTGCAGAAGAATATAAGGTTGATCACAGACTCTGTTACTCACTAGCTGTGTGATCTGGGGCAAACTATTTTAACCTTGTTGAGTGTCTTGGTTTCCTTAACTTTAAATAAGACCATGGCCTACCTATTGTTCAGAGTGTTAAATAATAGAATGTATTATAAAATGCTTCACAAAGTATCTAGCACAAGTGAACACTCTTATACGTGTGATACTTTTTTTTTATTATTACTGCTATTAGTGAATATACCGAAGTATAAAACATTATCCCTTACACTAAGAGATCTAGCCCACAAAAATCTGGAGGAGACTCTTGTGGCCAACCACTGGGTTTTCCCAAACCACAGTTTAAGAATCACTGGGTAGACCACCATCATATAGAGGTTTTGTATCAAACAGGGTTTTCCCCCATAGCTCCATTTCCCTCACATCTGCCTCCTCCACTAACTTTAAAATATTATTTCAGCCTGAGGAAATGGTTATGGTAGGTGGTGTCACATACTAGCAGGCTACAGAATACTAAGTTCATACCATCGATTAAAACAGTACTCATGAAGATTAACTAAAATAATCTATGTCACCAAAATCTTCAACCTCATCAAAGTTCTTCCAGAGTTCCTGTTTATTAATATTGACTTGAAACATCGTCCTTCTCATAACAAAGGACTTGCTAAAATTACTCAAGGAAATTTGGAGATACTCTGTAAAGAAGAGCTGGGGGAAAAAGCAAAAAGTAATACAGTTCTAATATATATGCACAAGCAATATCTGAGTAGAACTACCTCAGAAAAAGAGACCCTCTCCCCTGAAACACACACACACACACACACACACACACACACACCCCAACTTAAGATTCAAGTTAACACTGTGTCTCAGCTCCTACACTGTAGGAGCGACTTATTTTAAGTTTTGAACTGCCAATGGATCAATTAATTTCTAAATTTTATGATTTGTCAGACATAAGATTTTGTTTTTTTAAAAGATTTTATTTATTTGACAGAGGGAGATCACAAGTAGGCAGAGAGGCAGGCAGAAAGAGAGAGGAGGAAGCAGGCTCCCCGCCGAGCAGAGAGCCCTATGTGGGACTCGATCCCAGGACCCTGAAATCTATGACCAGAGCCGAAGGCAGAGGCTTTAACCCAGTGAGCCACCCAGGTGCCCCAGGCATAAGTTTTATATTGCTTAGCCTCCCCTAAAAGATTACTTTACCGCTCATTTTAGGGAGTTGTATATTCAAGACAAGGATTTGTATTCTAAATATGATATTCTAGTCACACTGAGATTTACCATTAACCTAATGATTCCATCAGTTCACGACTGCCTTAAAGGCAGAGAAGGTGACTCCTCAAAAGGCACATGTGTCTCCAATAATGAATTTTGACACAATAACTTTTATGTCTATCACCTGGGGGAGAAGATTACTTCACATTTGGGAAACTGAGTATAACTTTATGGGTGATACAGCACTGCCTAGCAAAGGCTAAACTTTTCGCCAAGGAGGAAATAGTGAAGTAACCAAGACCTTACACGACCACATGTGAAAGAGTTAATGAGAAATGCCTGTGCGTGTCTTTCCTGGTTCAAGGGAAAGGGCTAAATAATAAAACTGAACTAATTAGAACACATGAATGTATCAAACATCTCCAGTGTTTCTCATCAAGTTTACAGAGTTTTTACTGGTCTGGTGAAGTTACACTCACATCCAAAATGGTCCAGGAGCATAATTTGCTCTATAAAACCCACTTGACTAATGCTTAGAATCATATTTGAGTCATTTTTATGAAAAAAGTTATGAGAAATTTACAGAGGAAACTAAGACTGGGCCTTCTCCAGTTCCCTCAAGATGGCTCAAAATGTAAAACTGCTGACCTGAAAAACCATACCTTGGATTTTGGAAAATTTATCAAATTAGAATAAAAAGCTGACTTTGGATTCAGGTTTTAATTAACTGGCAACCTTGCAGACATATTTCAATATAGAAAAGTTATATCCTTTTTTACAAAAAGGCATTATCTACTCTGAAGAATTATCTTTATCTACTCTGCAGATTATACATTATGGCACATACATATAATTATGGCACATTTGCTTCAAGAGTTCAACTTAAAAAAATTACTAGCTCCATGTTTTTGATCAAGAAACACTCTAAGGCAACATTAAAAGTTGAGAACAAGACACAAAGCGCCCATAAAACAGATAAATCATTAAGTTACCTCTATATCCTGGATAATCTTTGGGTATAATGACCTATAAAATGAATTGGGAGGGCCATCTGTAGGTCTGTTCTTAAACAGGTACTGATCCCTGGCAAATAAAAACAAACAGATGTTACATTCTTGCATATAAAAGGGTGAATTTTATTCAAACATGGTGCTTACAAAGATACTGTATCTTTCAAGTCTTTTGACTTGCACTGAACTTTCACAGCTCAAAAGCAGGGTTTCTGTTAAATTCACACGTTAGACACGAGCGTACTTTAATTTCCAGCTCTGTTATCCTAATCCTGGCCTTTTATTTTCTGAACACCCAACACATATTAATATAGCCTTTCATTCTATAATTTAATAAAAAATGCTAATGTAGCTTTGTGAAAAATCTTACTTGGTACACATCAAACTTGCTCCCATGAAGAATATACTACCCTAATCCTCACTCACACTGTGACCTGTACTTCCATCTGTTAACACTCTCTTTCTGTGCCAAGTGAGCCAGGTTACATAGGTGGACAAAGCTATAAAGCTGTATGTAAGTTAATGGGTTATCTGAAAACTCCTGCCCACTATGCCTCCTGTATCTTTAATGGGAAGCAATGATAAATAGCAAAATGGCATTATTTGCCTTTCTTGTATTTTTTTTTTCTTATCTATTTCTTGGTAACAGTATCATTACCTAAGAACAGTGTGAAAGGAAAACCATAAATACATAGGTTTGAAAAGCCAAATTACTCATTCAAACTATATACTACTTCCTAGTGGTTAATAGTTGTAAAGGAAATATGCGTTTCAAAAGGAAATATTGTAACAGCTTTAACTCTCACCCATCCCTCCACCCACTGCCATCACTCCAGAACACTCCTCTTTCCCACCTGTTCAAAACGGGCCAACACATATGGCAAGCATAACTGCTTATTTGAGCAGTCGAACTGACCCTATGTCCAAGAAGCTTTTTTCAAGGAAGAAGCAACCCAAGAACTTACCACCCTCTTCTTTCTGAAAGCCCCTTCCATAGAGGGTCAGTGCGCACCATTCGTTCAATCAGCTTCTTCCAAAGCATTCCTTCAGAGATCACTCGCTGCCATTCTTTACATACCAGCTCTGCTGCACACAGAGACCTGGCATCCAGGTAAGAAAGAATGTTTTCTGCTATGTGGTCTAAGCCTTGCTCTACAAAACAGAAAAGGCAGTGAAGGAATGGGAAGGGAGATGGAAATGTACCAATCACCATTCCTATAAAGGGAGGAGGAATAAAGAAATCCTAAACCACTTGAGTAATACCAAAAGTTCTGCAGATATACAAGTACATGAGTACATAAACACATATGCTTCTTTTTGGTTCTGAGTTTTTAAGATAAAATAATCGATGGAAGGGTGCTTGCTGGCTTGGTGGGTAGTGCGTGCAACTCTTGATCTCGGGGTCACGGAGTTCAATTCTGAGGCTGGGCATAGTACCTACTTAAAAAAAATGTACACACACACGCATGTGTGCGCACGTATGCATATGAGTGAGATAGAGTGAGACACAGAGAGAGAGAGACAGAGAGTGTGTGTGTGTGTGTGTGTGTGTGTGTGTGTGTGTCCCACTGTAAAAGTCGATCCTGGACATTTTTCTATTTGTCGGATATTATGAAAAAAGACTTGTTTACATTTTCTTTTACATAATTCTTTTATGAAACCAATACAGGATAGCAAGCCCTCAAATTTTACAGATAAGACACAGAGAGGTAAGGTCCTCAAGGTTTCAAAACTAATACAGGAAAGCCTAGACTGCAACTCTGATCTCTTGCTCCTTTCCCCTCTGACTTACCATCTCTCGTAACAAATCATCTTCATAATACATGATCTATGTGAATCTCCCGGAGCCAAGGAGACAAAAAAAGTGAAACACTGACACAGCTTAAAAAGCTTATGATAAGTTAAGTGACAATCTAAGAGTTAAAGTCAGGTGTCCTTAGATGTTTTTTGTCAATCATTTCTTCATCTCCTTATGGAGGTAAAATCCTCAAAACCAAGAACCATACATGTCTACAAAATATTCAACTTTAAGAGGCTTATCCCACACAGTGCAAGGTTCCCCTCAAAGACAACCAAGATTCAGAGTCTGCCTGACATTGCCATCTAGCAAGGAAACCATGGTGATCAACACTGGCCACCTGCAAACTCCCATCCTGTGGTTCTAAGCAAGTCCTCCGTAGTTACAAAAAAATAAAGCCCAGGCCTACTGCAGTGGTGGGAACGCTAAACATATTGGCCGAAAATTTCAAGCCTAGGTTCACCATATAGCAGTTCTTTGACATGAAACAAAAATTGAAATATAACTGGCCCTCGGTCTTTTACTATTACAAAATGGTAATCACCAGTAACCACTGTCTTTCCTCACATCCCCAGTTAGAATCAAATGAAAGAATTTTATGAAAAGATTTTAAAGACAACAAAGCACCATACAAGATTAATATATGCTCTCTTTTTCAAGATAAATAGAAGCCATACACTTGGTAGGATATAGGTTGTTTTTAAACTTTCAGAGATCAGTTTTCTCATCTTTATTAGATGGGGATAATAATCTCTATTTTGAAAATATCAAAACAAGAAGATGCATTAGAATGTTTTACAAACTAATGTTGTCTTCAACTCTGAGAATGACACTTCATACTGATGACTGTGGTTTACAAGCCTTTCATAAACTAACTGTCCTACTACTCTGGTCTAGATCTAATACCCAACCTCTGATATGATCATGAAGACTACACTGAAACCATGATCTTTTCTTGTACATGTCATTATATTACAGTTGGTGCAAAGATTACATTGCCTTTATCTGGTAGTCCTATCACAGTAGATTCCTAAGATGGCAGTAAGTTAAGATAAATTCCTAGGCCTGTTCCCCAACAGTATCTATTTAACCCTCCCTTCAGTTCTATATTTGTATGGTTAATGGAGATATGAAAGGCAGCTTCATGCAGGAATTTATAACCATCCTTGCTATATTTCACCTTTGAAGCTTGACCTGACCCTGCCATGTTAGCCTCTAGAATTCTGATTCTGTCCTCCAGAAGAGTGGGTATTCCACACCAAAAATCTACATGACGGTCAAATGCAGTAAGTCTTTATACCAAGTTCTTGGCATACATGGTAAATGGATCAGAACCAAGGACAGCACCCATGATTCTAGAGATTTCTTTCCAGGCTTCTGTGGGTCCATTCGTGAAATACTCATACATACCAATACTGAGCCACTGGTTCTGTAACCATCTGGATGTACTACTGTTCAGCCTACATCTCCCTATTCAGTGTTTGAGTATTTGGAGAAACTCTGCCCCATATAAAGACCCTATTCACATCATCCTTCTGACCCACTCATCTGACAACCTTATCCCCTCTCCCACCCCAAAGTTAGGTGAATTTGCTAAGGCTATTCTTTGTATTCTCTTGCAGATGCTTTCTACATAAAGTTGGTATATTTTTTGTTTACAAGTTGTAAGTAGCTGCTTTGTGTCCCTTCTTTTTAAACATATATAACCCAAGTTCACTACAGAAAAATTATAGAATACCTATCAGCAAAAAATTTCTAATCCCTAAATCCTCTCAGAGATAAGGGCTCCTAATATTCTGTACACATCATTCTAGGCTTACACAACACTACAGTCTCTTCTCAGCTGCAAATTATGTAACTGTGATATTCCATTTTAAAGGTCTGCTAGAGTGGAACATCAAATTTATCAGCCAATATCCCCCCAAATAATACCCCACCACTACTTCTCCAGTTCTTAAAATCATAAGAAGTGCACCCTGATCATCTCAGGGTGCTGTCACGCAGGGCTACCGACCCCGGCTCTACAGACTGTGGCCGGCACGACTGCACCCAGCAGCTCTGGTTCTGCTCAGTGTTCCACGATTCTGAAAATCACAACTACAGGTTCTGTCACTGTCCTGGTACACAATGTCTCTAGGTCTGCTTGTTTACAGGAGCTCTGGTTTCCTTTTTGTGTATCTCCATGACCATGTGCCCCTCTCTTCCATCTTCCTTTAAAATCAGGGAAATCCATGGATAATCACATACAGACCTACCTGTAGCTCTCCACTGCTAGGACTAACACATTACTAACAAGAATTTCAAATTTCAGAATCTCTCAGATCTTTATGTTCCTACTTTTAGTGTCTCTAGTCATAGGCTAATAGATTTAGCTCTTCCCTAAATTTTTCTAATTCTGGGTACTTACCTATCTTCTAGTTTCTACACATGCTATGAGAACACAGTCACCTTTCAAGATCTGGGTTATTTCAGTATGATCAACCAAATCCTCCTAACTGGTCATCAACACACCCCTAAGCAATTCCCCTCGTTGAGTCCCCTGCTCTCTGAGAGAGAAAATGAACAGGAGATGAGAATGCATCAGATCGTTGCTTTTTCAATGCAACTTCCTCAATGACTGCAACATCCTCACCATCTGACTAGGAACTGGGAAAGCAACATCCAGATCTTTCACCTGGCTGGGTGGTCTAGAAGCTGGTTCTCAGAAGCCTATGTGGTTGTAATTGAGTCACTTAGGGCAGGTGGTTTTTAAAACAAATCAACAACAACAACAAAAACAAGCGACAAAAACAGATTCCCTGGACATTTTTTTCTGATCTACTGAATCAGAATCTTTAGATGGTGATGACCAGGAATCTGTATTTTTAAGAAGTGTCACCAGAGGATTCTGAGAGGTTGGGAACTACTGCTTGATAGCTACAATACCCTTTTAATCCTCTTTAATGCCCCCCCGCTTCAATGGTTCACCATTAGATTATCACTGAGTTTCTGCATAAAGAAATCTCTACCATGGGACACCTGGGTGGCTTGGTGGGTTAAGCTTCTGCCTTCGGCTTAAGTCATGATCCCAGGGTCCTGGGATTAAGCCTCCACAGTCGGTTCCCTGCTCAGCGGGAAGCCTCCTTCTCCCTCTCCTTCTCCCACTCCTCCTGCTTGTGTTCCCTCTCCCATCATCACTCTCTGTCAAATAAATAAATAAAATCTTAAAAAAAAAAGGGGGGAATCTCTAACACATATTTCCTCCTTTCAAAATGCCATCACTCCAATTCAGTAGCGTCTCTATAACACCTATGAGATTTACTTTCCTTGGATAATACTTTAACTTCATACTGTCATTCTAAGAGGCAGCATGTTTCAGTTTCTTGGTAAATGCACTGGCTGTAGAGTCAGATAACCTGGCTTCAAGCACATCAGTTTTCCTTTTCAAATCTCAGTCTTCCATAAAATAGGAATGATATTAAATGGCTAAAGTGGATGATCTGATATCATCTGCACAATAACCCTCTGAGACAGCTACTCTCAGTATGCCCATTTTATGAACTACTTAGCCTTTGTTGGGAAGGTTAACAGGAGAAGGTTATTAAGGAGTCAGACAGAACTGGTACTTGCTAAGGGTCAGTCTCTGTTCTCCTTCCTTCATCCCTGAATCCCCTTAGCGGATATCATTGATCAAAGAAGCTAAGCAATGTTGCTCTTCTTTGCTATTTTCTGTAGAGAGAATGTTGTGCACCTCCTCTAGCAAAGCACCAAGCCCGCTCTTGGTGTTAAGTCTCACCTTCCCCTAAAGGTTTAGGGTAGAGGAATCCCACAACCTCTATCTGAACACCTTAGAACAGCTATCCTCAGAGCCATGCAGACCATGTAACCTTCTTATTTCAAGCCTATTCAGGACAAAAAACTTCCTGAGTAAGGTGGTCCACTGGCTCCGGCTAAAAAGTGCTTTGAGGGGCTAAAACTAAGCATTTCTTAAGTACCAATATCTGGCTCTCCCTGACTCTATCCTGCTTAGTCTCCCCTACCTCCCACCACCACACCCCTTCCCAAGGCAACAAGAGAACACATTATGGTTTCAGAAAATGAGGCCAGAATATGACACATACAACGCTGAGGAAGTGCTTCTATTACAGGCACCAGATGATGGTCTGGAAAAATTTCAATAATAAATTAAAACAATTATAAGGCACAAATTTCAAAGGTCAGTATGTAAATAACACTGTATCAAAATGAAACTCAACTGTATGACATCAGTTCAGTGCCCTTGACTATAGCCAGTTTTAACACAGCTGCTTAGATCATACAATTACAGTAACTTTTATTATTTCAGACATACATTTTCAAGAGCAGCTGCAAACAAAGTTCCTTCTCCAACCACTCCTGCTGTCCCTTCCTAGTCACAGATCAAGTTGTAAAATCTGAAGTCAGAAACCTTTTGAAAGAAAAAACACTGCAATTGCTGACTGCAACAATAACATCAATGGATGTCTTTAACTTGGACTATACAGACCTAAAGATTCAGATAGAAATGAAGTGAAATGACACTCAGGTTACAAAGTCCAACATTTTGTTGTACCAGTAAAGTGGTGCAAACACCTACCTATATGATGTCAGGATGAATCAATTCAGAAATTAGCTTAAAACTTCCTGGCAACAAATCTTATTACCTCTGGAGAAGCAGGTGTTTCCTGCCTCTCCAGGCTTTTATTTTCTATTTTTTTTCTTTTTAAAGCTACCATCCTCAGAATACCCACCAGATGTCAGGCATATTACATACCTTGTTTTTAATCTTCACAATATCCCATGAAGTATTATTATTCCCACACAAAAAAGGAAACCGAGGCTCTAAAAACTGGGCTCCTAGAACTATTAGGTACAGGGGCTGGGATCCAAATTTAGGAGCTGTATAAATCTAACAGCCAAGGTCTTTCCACTCTTTCATGCTGGTCTTTGGCCCTGCATCCAGCCTAAGAAGCCTTAGCTACGCTCTGGTTCTTCCACATCTCCCAAGACCTTTGATCTAGGTCTGTCACATTTACAGTCCATAATAGTTTATCATCCTTACTTGGGGATAAGACAAATGAATAAACCATGGCCAGGAAGCTAAGTGTTTCAAAATTCTTAATTGCTTAGATACCTCACCAAAAGGATCGCCAGTGCTTATCATCCTCTTTGAAGTACAATCTGCTTCTACAAATGGTATAAATTTTCCCTTTAACAACAGTTCTCACAAACCACAAACGTAGCCTGCAGAAATTGACATCGCAGACTAAACATTTACCATGATTTTTAGAAAAGCATATCATAATTATCACTTTTTCCACTGAACCAAAAGGAGCCAGAGACCACAAACAGTTTCCATTTTCCCTATACTGACAGGTATGATAGTCACAGTAATCATTTAAAAGCGAGAACTATAGACAACTTTTATAGAATTAATAGTTTCTACAATCAAAAAAGGTCTGAGGCTGACAATTTCAACAGAGTAAAACTTCAAACTCAAGATCATCTACTGTAAAAGTGAAAGACCAAACTAGAATAGTGATTAGTAAGTTGCTCCATAGGTTATTAGATTTACGTATGAACATACACATGGAGCTGTTTCTCCCCTAATACTCTTAAAGTAGGGTCTGTGTTAAGGAGCTAACGCCAGGTTTAATCCAAGTCTACTAGACACGAACACAATCCACTAGGCCAGCTTGTCCCCAGCTATTAGATTCATACATATGATATATCCTGACATATGTATATATGTTCAGATCAGATCCTGTTAAAACAAATAGCATTTTAACAAAAATATTTCCATGTCCTAGCCAATGGTCCATTCACTTCATGTAATATTCAATACCACAAAATTCCACTTTAACAGAGATATGGACAATGCCTTAAAATTCACTGTAATGAAAACTGAATTGTATGCAATTATACTAACCATATTTATATACATAACACATGTTCATCTGTTCTGTCTCTTCTCCAAGACCGTACACTCCACAAGAGAAGGGTTTGCCTCTGAACTACATTTTGCAAAGCAAGAGAACTTCAACAGTGCCACCTCGTGGATATTCTGTAAATATAAGGTGAGTTTCTTGGCACTCTAAAATGTTTGAGAAGCAAATTACAGGCAAAAATAAAATAAGACCAGAAGAGAAGAATGAAAGAAAAGAAAGAGAAAGGAAAAAGAAGGAAGGAAGGAAGGAAGGAAGGAAGGAAGGAAGGAAGGAAGGAAGGACGGACGAGAGAACAGATTTGCCTGAGAAAAGTGTAGCTTCATTTAGTTAAAAGTACTTTTGAGGAACAAGTAAAATCAACCACTTTAAAAACTGCCCTTATCTTTTCTTTTCTTTTTTTTTTAAAGATTTTATTTATTTATTTGACAGAGAGAGATCACAAGTAGGCATTGAGGCAGGCAGAGAGAGAGGAGGAAGCAGGCTCCCTGCTGAGCAGAGAGCCCGATATGGGCCTCGATCCCAGGACCCTGAGATCAGGGCCTGAGCCGAAGGCAGAGGCTTTAACCCACTGAGCCACCCAGGAGCCCGCCCTTATCTTTTCTTGATGTGAAATTCAACCTGAGTCCACATAAAGGCTTGGCTGCCACAGGGGTTGTGAGATCTTGCACGGCACACATCAGAGACCTGTAATTCCCTCTCCCCGGCCCCCCTCCCTCTCATACAATTAAAACTGTACCTGTTTCTCTCATAAGTAAAAGTAATTATTACTGAACTGGGTTGTAAACATGTATTCTATACTTAGGGCCAATTTAAGGAATTTTCCAGAGTAATCCTAACTATAATGATTTTAGCCTTTGCACTAACTTTTGAACCAGCCCTGACTATCACCAATATAATTAACACAATAACCAAGATGTAAGATCTTCATCATTTCATAAAATTTCTCTGATCACTGGCTTCCCAGTCTATACAATGAGAAAGAGGATTAAGTGATGACTAAGATCCCTCTTAGCAATTAAATACTACACAATTCTAGAAAGAAAGGATTTTTATTTTCTTTTCTAGAAATATTAATGCATGAAATGGGGCAAACAATGCTACTTTCAGCATAAAAACAACTGGAGAGTCAAAATTTTCTCAGCTAATGCTCAGCTATCCTTAAACATTCCCACTGTAGAAACTAAACTAACATGTTTTAGAAGAAAGGTTAAAAATTAGAAGCTGCCCTGAGACCTGAGCCCAGGTCCTATTTGCCATGGAAATCCTCAGAATATGGAGTCCTCATGCGCTATAAATCAGACAGGCTAAGGGCGGAGCTACTCTTTGAAGAGCTGTCCAAAAGCTCTGACAGGTTAGGGCTGGTGGCAATGGCAATGTTTATCCCTGGCCATTCCTAGGTCCACCCTGGCATGGCAGTTGTAACCACTGACCTTATAGGAAGAAAACATTCTGGCTACCATTCTCTTCAGAAGTGAAATCTATCTTACCTAGCCAAATTTATATTTAAAATTAAAAGAAGAGAAGGAAGAGGAGAAAGAAGAGGGAGAGAGAGAAAAAGAAAGAAAAAAAAGAATTAATGAGTGATCAAAAATCAAAGGGAGACAGACGAGGGAGAGCACAGAGGATTTTTAAAGCAATGAAACCATTCTACAGGATACTATATGGACAGATACATGTCATTATATATTTGCCCGAACCCATAGAATGTAAAACACCAACAGGGAACCCTAACGTAAAGTATGGACTTTGAGTGATGATGATGTGTCAATGTAGGCCTATACAAATAAGCCACTATGCATGGGATATTCGTAGTGGGGAGACTGGATGGGATTGTGATAGGGGATTGGGGTGAAGATATGGAAAATATGGGGATTTTCTGTATTTTCCATTCAATTTTACTATAAAACTAAAACTGTTCTAAGAAAGTCTTAAAAAAAAAAATCAAAGTAAACTTAACCAGGAGTATGTGAGTGTGGGGGAGATAGGGAAAAAGAGAGAAGGAGAGAGAGAGAAATAGTAAGGGAGAAGATGCATAAGTGAGTTTCAAAAAAATATAATAAAGACATGCTATCAGTTTTTCCAATATTCTTTTGCCATTCCCTATCCTAAATGTCACTTCAGGTACAAAGGGACATCCTAAACTTTGAGACACTTCTTAAATACAAACACTGTAGGAAAAACTGTCTCATATTTTTTTAAATACTTATAAAGGCAAAATACAGAGTATATATAGACTACATCAAAACTAACAGCATAGCATTAACTCACTAAATCAAACAACAGTATGACCAGTGACCAACACCATGAATCGCAGAAACCGCCTACCTTTCCTACAGAGATGATACATTATAACTCCTTTTCAAGTGCCATATATTAAAATATAGTATGGGGACCAAAGAAACTCACACTGTAGTCACACTTATTCATTCATTTCACAAATATCTACTCAGCTCCACCTAGGCCCTTGGGCTGGACATTCTTCCACTGTTCAGCTTTTTAAAAGACAAGTACAGTTACCTGGTAAAGCGGTAATAAAGTCCCGCTGCAACATGGGCTTCAGGTAAGAGTTAATATGTCCATGCTGATAATGACACATTCGTGAAATAAGGTGTTCCACAAATTCCACTTGATCTGATTCAGACCACTGGTCAAAATATTTAATACACAAGTCTTTTTCTTTTTGATAGTTTCCTTCTGATGGCCTCTTTCTGGAGACGATCACAGATGATGTTCCATTACTTATCTATTTTTAAAAAAATAAAGAAAAAAATTAATTAGTTTAATAAGTAAAGTAACCTAATTAGCATTTCATTGGAAACATTTTTTCACCCTGCGCATTTAATCTTAAAATGCCAGTTAAACCTTAAAGCCAAACTTATTCCTTCATTAATTCATTCATAAAGTAGTTTAAAATGTCTTCAGGGCCTGTGTCCTCAATTAGTCTCTAAAGTAACTGTCAAATTTACAGCTATTTATAAAGCTAAATGGTGTCTCATGTCATCATTCCCCAAAGTTTATTCCAAAACCATGTGGCTACTAGATAACTAATGTTGGAGATGACCATCTTAGAAAACTTGCTCATCTTGACCAAGTAGCAATGACTGTTTTACTTCCCCAAACACCGAAGCCAATGCTATATTCATCTATGCCAATGGTTCTCACACCTGTGTGCATCACAGTAACAAGAGAGCTTCCTAACTCACAGATTGTCTGGTTCCACCACAGATGTCCTCATCCTACAGGTCTGGAATGCAGCCTGAGAATTTGCATTGCTGACAAGTTCCCAAGTGGTATTGATGCTACTGGTCCAGAGTAGACACTTTAGAGACCACACTTTGAAAACCATTGATCTATCTAACAAAGAAACCTGAAGGCAATTCAATCCAAAAACTGAATCCATCTCCAAACTGTTTCCAGGGCTACTGAACTGCTGGCAAAAAAAAAAAAAAAAATTTAGACTCTCACTCCCTTTCTTTGATCACCTACTCCAGAAGTGACCCAAGGTAAACCACATACATATTCCTGAAATGATCCTTATCCTATAGAACTGACCTATGATTTCCCACAGACTCCTACACTAACTGCATTTCTCATCAAATCTACATGGTCCTTGCATAAAACCAGTATTATTGTTGTACAAATGAAAACTACATAAACTGTATCTGACAACAGCATCCAAAAAAAAAAAAAAATCGGAATCCCTAGACTGAAGCCACAACTGTCACTGATGCTTAAGGCTCAGTAACATCCCTGCTTAAAAACAAAACTACCTCCATGCTTTTGTGAAACATTTGCCAAGCTATCTGCCCCTTCGTGTGTATACCAAAAAGACTAGCAGAGAAGAGAATTTTGATAATTGAAGAGTTATATTACAAATATGCATTATTTCCATTAGGAGCTTATTTCAGAAGTTTAACACAGGAAGAACCAAGAGCTTTGTTATCACTATGTCCCCTAATCTAGAGTGGACTGAATGCATCCCAGAAAGAAGACATCCTTCATAAGTATCCACAGAAACCTGGCTTTCCTTATTAAAATCTCATATATCATACCTGCCTGAAGCAAGTTTTTCTGTCCACATTTAGAGGTATATGGTCAAAGGCATTCAGCTCCCTCCCCGTTTATCTTAGGACCTCCTCTAGGAATCCCTTGTCATTTGGATGAGGAAGAGCTCAATGACACTGGGTACCACCAGAGGGCAGCATTGAACAGAAATTTTTGATGCTACTTGTAGTTAAGACTTCTGTAACAGACCTTGAAAATCAACATTCAAAACAGTCAGAAAAAATGAAAATTCTTCACTATGGTGAATATCTGCTGGTAAAGAAGCATCTTTGCTACTTTTGAGTGTAAAGGTGTTCACCATAATGTTATAACAGAGAAATCAGTAATAACTGCCCAACTTTGGGCAACTGGTTAAAGCAAATAATAATGCATCTACAGAGAGGACTATAATGTAGCCATTAAAATTAGGTTCACAAAGTAAGATTTTAATAACAAGAGAATATGTTTATGAAATAAGAAACAAAAGGCAAGATGCAGAATTTTATATGGCTTTATAATTAGTTACTTGTGTGAAGGGGAACACACAGAGTAAAGGATATGTATAAAAATGCTAAAAGTGCCTAATCTTGAGAAAAAGAGCTGTATGTTTTCCTTCCTCTTCTCTTTCTATATTTTGTTCATTATAACTTTGCCAAAAACAACTGCTTTCATAACAGGGTAAATGTAATGGTAACAGCTTGCATTGTTTACTACTTTATAATTTATAACATACTTTCACATCCATTATCTCATTTGATAAGCAAAAGGATTATTATTTCATCTACATAAGGATTCCTTACCACCTAGCTTCCCTATAGCACTGGCATACCATTAACTAGTTGAGTGAAAGACAGAACTTACGAATGAAAAACGAAAGCCAAAGTGTTAAGAGCCACTGTGAACTGAAAAATCCACAGTAAATGAAGAGAATCCTACTGGAAAGTACCAAATGTAAAGGAGGAACAGAAGTCAGTCTGCACAGTTCCCCCAAATAGTGGCAAATATACAACTCTACAGCACATTTTCCATTTCTACTTCTAACCACATGCTGGGACCAGAAGTCATCTTCCTGGCATTGCTTTGCTTAATTTCATTTCATCTTAAATTTGCTGGGCATACTTTATTCTTACTAACTAAAACCCAGAGAATATTTTAACATTATTATCTTCATATTTAGGTTTGTTTTGCCCTTAATAGTGTCTTTATGAAGAGGAAAATTATTTGTACCATAATGGCTGATGAAAGGATCAAACCATGAAACTTTATATACCACTGCCACTCCCTGACCCTTGGCAAAAACAAACAAAACAAAACAAAACAAAAAAACAAAACACCACAACCCTGGGGGATTGGGAGGAGAACAGGCAGACTAAAACAGAGCCAGAAGAGAAGAAAACGGAGTTTAAAAGAAAAGGGCAAACTAACAAGAAATGGGGGACAAGGGTAAGGGACGCAAGACTAAGTCACCAATGCATACACTGGTGTGGCATGGTACTATTCTGGTGACAAATAACACCACCTGTGGCTTACCCTGGGGCAACAAAGTGAATATTTTAGGCTACGAACACTTCAGGACACTTTAGAATCTCTGTAGTAACTCCAAAATTCTTTACCTATTCACAATGACACTTCCCTAAAGAACACAAGATACATAGGGCGAATTCTGAAACTAGCAAAAATGCAAAGGAAAATGGTTGGCTCCTGTTTTTACTGAGGACAGGAGCTGAGGGAGCATCTTATCTATAGGAAGCAAAGGGCTATCTTATCTGTGCGTAGTCATTCCTACCTGCCAAAGAGTATTTTTCTTTGGGGACTCATCTTCATTTTGATCCTCCATAACTGAAGTGTTCTAAGGGGGGAAAAACAGGTTATTTGAATTATGCCGAGTTTTGCAAATCCTAAATAACTACACCAAAATATAATTTTGAAATCGCAAACTAGAATGTACCGACACAAACCCAAGAGCTATTTGGCTTGTGACTAACATGCCATTTTGGGTCAAGAGGGTTGTGCTCCTCTTTCATAAATTAATACAGTTAGTGATTGGACAAAAGTAAGCATAAAGTCTTTATTAATGAAGGCTGGGCATGCTTAGAACACAGGCTAAGTTATGGGCCGGGGCTAAGGCTCTACCTCAGTCATCACTGTTACTCTTTCACTTGTGGCAAGAAGCCCCAGAGACGCACTAAGTTCTTGATGATTGTTCAAAATATTTACCAGAATGTCTGCTATTCAGAAACCATCCCAATCATCCTCAGCAATTAGGACTGATGAAGCTCTAGAAGCCCTCTCTGCTTTTCTCTTTCCTGCCTTGATAACCTTGTTTTTCTGGACCAGCTTTACAATCTCCCTTAGCAAACACGGTGGGTGCCCCAACTTCTTTCCTGAAGAGGAGGATGCTGGTAGCCATCAACAACCTGGCTTGCCTTGGGAATGCATTAGCTTTTGATTTTTGTGTTTACTGCACAAAGAGGCACTGTGTAATTATTCTTTCTGGGGACGTAGCCACTCAGTAAATGCCCATTAACTGGAGATTACACATGACTGGATTTTCCCTTTTGAAGCTCCTACCTCATGGCTAAATGGAAACTTAATAAGAGGGGAAAGTGGGGGAGTTGTGCTCTGAAAGGAATAACAATTTAAGTCCTTCTAAGATTTCTTCCCAAACCTAAAATTCTAAGATTAGGGTATAAAATTAATAACACTCCATAGTAGTATTCAAAAGGATCCTACAGATCTGTTTAAGTTATCAATGTTTATAAGATTCTGTTTATTGCCTTTGGGGATAAGCCTCTCTCTCAAAATTTCCCTATTTTTCCTTTATTTTCTTCAAGTCATAAAACCCAAACAGTATTCTCAAACAATTTGTTTGAAAAACCCAGAGTGGGTAATGACAGAAGAAACACCACTGAACACTAGTGCTCTGCAGGTCACATAGCGGGCCTGACGAGGGACACAGGACCATCCAGTACAAAAGTCAAAGGCCTTGGAATTCCAGTCTGGTCACTCATCAGTGTGTGTGTGTGTGTGTGTGTGTGTGTGTGTGTGTGTGTGTTTTCATGCAATCCTGAGCAAGCTGTTTTTCCCATGGACAAATACAAACCATATAAAACTGTTGTGGGGACTGAGTCTCCCCAGCACACAGTGCTTGGTGTGTAACTGATAGTCAAAAAAATCTGTTCATGCCCTGCTTTGAAGATGCTACTTTCCCCCAACTGTTACCTTCTCATACTTTTTAAACCTCAGACTTTGAAAGAATAGCTCCAGATGGTTGCATATAGAGAAAATCCACTGGCTCTCTCAATAAAATCTTCTAAGCCCCATAGCACCGACGTCTGCAATGTGGGAAAGAAGGACCAGGGTTCCTGTATAAGAAAGCCAACTATGAGCTAGAGAGGAAGGCAATGTGTCCAAGGGGCAAAAACAGGTCTAGAGTGGAGACAGGTAAATTGATCATGAACAGGAAGAGGATGACGGAGAATAGAAAAACAAAAGTAATATATTTCTCTCCGTGGAATTTCCCTTTCACTGCTATCTAGAAGGACGTGGGATTAATAAAGCTGGCAGGGGAGTGAATAAAGGGGGAACAGCGACTTGGTAAACCATTTTCTGGGTGTGACTGGTAGTTACAAAGCCACCTCTGCAAGGTCACAATGTCCTGGGTTCTAAGACAGTGACAAGAAGAAAGCATGACTGGAAACATGAAAAGTTAAGTATATAAAGTACAAGAAAGATGGGAAGTCCCTGCCCCCATCTTCAGGCACCCCAGAAAATGTACGAGGGATGCTTAAATGTAGTGTTTTGTTTGTTTTTTTTTAAAGATTTAATTTATTTGACAGAGAGAAACACAGCCAGAGAGGGAACACAAGCAGGGGGAGTGAGAGAGGGAGAAGCAGGCTTCCCGCCGAGCAGGGAGCCCGATGTGGGACTCGATCCCAGGTCTCCGGGATCATGACCTCAGCCGAAGGCAGTTGCTTAACCAACTGAGCCACCCAGGCGCCCCTAAATGTAGTGTTTTAAACTAAAAACTTTTGTTATACAGGAGTCTGAACCCACCAGAGCTATGATTCTGACCTAAGCTACCCAAATACTTGCCTCACTCAGGGAGGAAATAAAAGTCAGAAGTCCCCACAGATTATACAAGAAACAACCTTCTTTACAGTTTAATGTAATTCTTCCTTTCCTTCATTCCAAAACAGAGAAATGATATTTGTTTATGCAACTAAGAAAGAAACAGCCCCTCTGATAAAAACAGCTACTATTCTCTTAAGGCCTGATAAAAGTGAATAAAGATACACGATTTAATAAAATTGTACTTAATAAAGCCCTGGGGGTGGCTGGAATAGCTCCCCCGTCATACATATCTTTTCAACTTCTCTTATAAAACCTTCAGGAGAAGATGCCAAAGGAAAATGCTGCTCTCTAACTACACTGATCAGAGGATCATTTCCAAGGAGTATTCCAGGTGACACAGAGATGCTCAGAGTGAAAATGGTCCCAGGGTCTAATTAAGTTTGACAAATGCTGTATGCTCCCATACATGCTCTCTCCTCCCATCTCACCCCCTCACTTTGTTTTCCTCTCCCTTCCTCTCTCTTTCTCTCTCACACACACACAGTCACAATATATCTCATTAAGATACTAAAGGCTCTGTAATGTCCTATTATTATACCACACTAAATTAGTTTAATCCAGGGGCTCCTGGGTGGCTCAGTTGGTTAGGCGACTGCCTTCGGCTCAGGTCATGATCCTGGAGACCCGGGATCGAGTCCCACATCGGGCTCCCTGCTCGGCGGGAAGCCTGCTTCTCCCTCTCTCACTCCCCTTGCTTGTGTTCCCTCTCTGGCTGTGTTTCTCTCTGTCAAATAAATAAAAAATCTTTAATAAATAAATAAATAAATAAATAAATAAATAAATAAATAAATAAGTTTAATCCAGCTTTTCCAAGTTTGTTGGACATGGACATCCCCCGTTTATATCTCTTAATAATAGTTCAGCACATATTGGCAAACACTGGACTAGGGCATTAACATAGCATAGTCCCTTCCTCCTCCTACTTTATTGAACAAATATTTCTGAGAGATCAAGACAATACCTACTTTTGTGAAGATAGTCCCCATCTTTCTCAGTCTACAACATGGGACTGTGAGGATAAAGAGGGATGACATGAATAGAAAATTCTCTCTTAAGAGCCACAATTTTTCTTAAACACTTTAACTTTTCCTCCTTAAAGATTAAAATAGACACAAGGTCACAGATTCAAGGGTGAGGTAAGAAAAAACAATGAGTCTGCCAAAAGCAAAGGAAGGTGTTTTCCTACATCCACACTCTCAGATGAAACCATGAGTTAAGCCAACCTGAAAGCTGAAACTCTCATTAAGTTTCAACACTTCTGGGAAAGGAAAGTTCTTTGAAATACCAACCTGACTTATTCACTTCCTATCCTTCTCATCACCATCCCTTTCTTCCTACATCTACCAAGGAGCATTACATGTAAATAAAAATGCAGACTTTCCTATCCTGCTACTATTTCCAAAGAAAGACACAATCTAGGAATAAGCAACTAGACTTTAAGTATTATCAAACTTTAGGATTACTGACATTTTGGGTCGGATAATTCTGTGTTTGGGGGGCGCTGTCAGGTACATTGTAGGATGGTTCACAGTATCTCTGGCCTCTATATGCTAGAAGTCAGAAGCAAGGGGGGTGGAGGGTGAGTGCTGGCGGCAATATTGCCTCTTCCTCTAGAGAGCCACTGCTCTAAGGGTGTGGCCTGTCTGGGAAGCTGTACTTAATGAATTGCCCATCTAAGGCCCAGCCTTTCATTCTCTTCAGGGCTCTTTCCTTTGGCCTCGATGACAGTAAGTGATTTTTTCAAATGGAGTCTGATATCACCATGGCTAAGCAATTCATGGAATATGTAGATATTGAAATTCTGGAATAAGATCCACTTGCCATTAAATTCATACGTGGAAAAATTTGGTATCAGGAGTTCTTTGCTAGAGATCCATGGCGTGGGGGTGTGGATAAGGGCCATAAATACCTTGAAGTCATACATAAGAGTTAGTGTGTATCCACGCCTATGT
Organism: Spilogale gracilis; assembly: GCA_004023965.1. Classification (NCBI taxonomy): domain Eukaryota; kingdom Metazoa; phylum Chordata; class Mammalia; order Carnivora; family Mephitidae; genus Spilogale; species Spilogale gracilis. The sequence goes on from PITA01001007.1 coordinate 67,122, forward strand.
CTCTGCATTAAAAAGACCGCAATGGCAAAATGATGTGGTCTACGTAGTAGCACCATCCTAAGTAAGGAAACTGCACTGAGAGCATCAACAGATTACATCCCAATACATGGTATTTCAGAACTACCAAATACTACAAGAAGCCAATGCCTGTTCCTTCTCTCATAAAGTCTTCAAGAGAAGATGCCAAAGGGAAAACGCTGCTTTCAAGCTATACTGTCCAGAGAATCATTTCCCACAAGAATCACTGCTTACAGGTTACTGTATCTACACAAAGCCTCACCTCATAGGGTAAGTAGTCTGGGAAAGATGATGGGGAATAGGAGAAGAATATACTGTGTTTACCAAAGTGGTCATTTCCAAGTGATATCTCAGTCCTCACACTAAAAGGGTCCTAGGGTCTAATAAAGTTTGACAAATGCCATATGCTACAAAAGCACTTGGCACTCTTCCTCCCCACCCCCCGGAGGTTAAAATACACTTTATTAAGACACTAAAGACTCAGAAATGTCTCACAATTAATAGTCAGGTTAAGACAATTTAACCTAGCTTTCCCAAATTTGTTGGACATGGACACCTCCCTTTTATAATGATACCTAATTTTTAACAATACGTCAGCACATACTGGCAAACACTAGACTAAGGCGATGTATGGCCTAATCTTTCCTCCTCCCACTTCTCTGGCCCAACGCTTCTGGGAGACCAAGGAAATAGGTGCCACCAACTAACACAGAATATATTTCACTTGGAAAATTCTCTACTTTAAGAGTTATGTAAGAGGAATAAATCTCCTACTTGAAAAAAGCTGCAAACTCTACATTATGAGCTTCATAATGAAAAATGCTTATACAATGTTAAGATTTTCACACAAAAAGAATCTTTACTCTTGAGAAGAAAAGAAAATCCTACAAAAAATCTGGAAAACATGGGAACATTCTGCCATTTTATCTAGTGTTTTAAAACTTGGGGGTTTAAGACATTAAGAATGACAGGTATGTACTTCAAAATGCTCCCAACTAACTTTATTGGGTCTCTAAACTTAGGCTTGTTTCATTCACTGTCTTTTAATTTTCAGAAAAAAAATATGAATGTATACATTCCAATGTTACAGATAAAAAACTGAGGAACAGAGGATTAAGTAAGTGATTAAGAGTCACACAGTTAGTAAACGAGATGCAGGACTCAGATCTAGGTCTGCTCTACTCAGAAATCAATGTACTTTCTATACAGAAAAACACATCTCAGCTGTTTTCCAACCGCTGGTTGTAGCCTATGAAATTACTTTAATGGACTGTAACCAGCAAATTTTAATAAAATGAAACTGAATCTAGGCATTCTCCTGCCCAGAACAGTAAGCATAACAAAAATCACAAAGGGTAAATAAAAGGAATGAGCAAAAATGGAACAGGAAAATTCAAATTAAAGGAAAGCAAAAGTTTTTTTGCACAAGGAGAACAATATTCAAATCAGATCACTGAGAGACAAAGAGTTTTTAAAATCTCTAAAAGGCATAATTTATGAAGAGTTTAAGGTGAACTTTTACATACCGAATATAAAATTCCACAGAAAAGGGGAAAAAGGTACAATTTTTAAAAAAACTTTAAAACACCTTTTTTCTTTGAGACAGATGAAGTAGACCAAACAAACAAAAACAAAACACTTGACTTTTCATGGGACATTAAAAAACAAAACTGATAGAGCATCCTGGGTTACAGATGAAATCTGAAATGCAGTCAGAAATTAGGAAAAGATTATTGTATATTTAAGATCAGGCCAAGCAGAAATGTCAAAATCTAGTTTACCAGTTACTATGTACCACAAATTCCAAAGATAAACAGAACAATAACTGGCACAAACCAACCAAACACCTTTGTGCTGTTATTGGGAATTCCACCCAGACCCCGAATGTAGCCTAAAACGCTTCCCCACTTAAATCTAAATCTTACCAACACATTGCTGGGAAATGAGATCACTAAAAAGGCAGAAACATTCATTTGGAAAAAGAAGAGACTAGCTTGTCCAAATAAGCAGTCCCTTCTCTCATACTAATATTACAACCCAGAAGGAAGAGAGCCACGGATACATCTATGCATACATGACTTTTTAAAACAACTACTTGCCACCATTAACCATAGTTCATCAAAAACCTTCTTGTCCCGCCACACAAATATCAAAATACAGGAACAAACCAGTTGTTTTTTTTCCTACAGTATAATTAAAATAAAAATTAGTTAAAAATATAAATTTTTAAGGGGGTTGTCTGAAATCACTGCTGCATGATTTCTATAATGCAGTAAGTTTTCAGTTTCTCTAACCTGCAGTTCCATTCAAATGTCTAACTAGGTATTTGGCCATTACTGACATCACACAAGATCATACTGAAGTATCTGGAAAAATGAATACAGGGTAAAATTTTTCTTCCTCTCTTCACCACCAATTATTTTTTAAAAGAGGAGAATGCTAATATTATTAGATACTAAAAATATTTTTAAGCTACAATAATTAAAGCAGTGTAGTGCTTTAATTGGCAAAGCCAAGATCAATGAAACAAAAAAGAAAGTCCAGAAACAGATTCACTTGTACTTACAGAAAGTATTAAAAATAAAAGTTAAAATTCTACCTTATATTACATTCCAATATATATACTATGGATAAAAAGAATCAACTGTGAAAAACTATAACCAAAAAACTACTAAAAGCTCAGCGGAGAGCCTGCTTCTCCTTCTCCCCCTGCCTGCCGCTCTGCCTACCTGTGCACGCACTCCCTCTCTCTCAAATAAATAAATAAATAAATAAATAAATAAATAAAATCTTTAAAAAAAAAGCTTTTGATTATTTTTTAAATTAGTCTTTTCTTACTGATATCTAGAAATTCTTTATATATTCTAGAATACGGTCCTTTTTCAAACATGTTTATTGCAAAGGTCTTCTCTTAATCTGGTGTTTAACTTTTCATTCTTTTCATGGTGTCTTTTCATAAAGAGAAGTAATTAATTTTAATAAAGTATGATTTATCTATTGTTTCCTTTATTATAATTTGTGATTTCAATGTCCTGCTTCAGAAATATTTCTTCTCCTAAAGTCATAAAGATATTCTCCCATGTAGTAGCCTAGAAGTTTTTGCTTTTATCTTTTACACTTACATCTAAAATTCATCTATACTAATCTTTATTAAAAGTAGGAGTCAGAATTCATTATGTTTTTCAAATTGCAGTTTGCAACCTGTTGTGGTTCATGGTATCATTTTAAAGGATAACCAGCATTTTAAAAAAATGAAAGAGAAGAACACAGTGTACATATCTCTTTCATCAATTCTAACATAATTTTTTCACTTCTGATCTCTGAAATTGAGATATTTCTTATAATCAATGGCAACTTACATTTAAAATAGTAGGATTTCTTTCTGAATGCTAAGTAAAATAATGGCATATCTTACAATCCATGCTGGTTAGATTTTTTTTTTCCCTAAAGCTTTATTTATTTGAGAGAGGGCAAGGAGAACATGAGCGCGAGTGGTAGGAGAGAGGGGAGAGGAAGAGAATCTCAAGCAGACTCCCCTTAAGCAGTCAAGCACAGAGCCTGATACAGAACTGGATCTCATGACCCCGAGATTACAACCTGAGTCAAAATCAAGAGTTTCACACTCAGCTGACTAAGCCACCCAGGCACCCATCCCCATGCTGTCTTATATTTCACAATGGAATACGGCATACATTGGGTTGACTGTACGAGTGTATGTTATATTCTACACACACAAATATATATATAATACATATACATAAATACATATATATGTGTACATATATATATAAACTAGAAACACAAATACATGCTCAGGTGTACAAGATCTACATGTAAACTTTTTGTTGTTCTAAACATAAATTTTATTTCTTGCTGTGAAAATACTTAAAAACACTGAAAACCCCTGGTTAAGGTATTAAAGTACAATGAATCTCATACTGCAAAAGTTACCACCTTTTCAGTTTTCTTCTGATTAGAAGAATCAAAAATATCAGAAGATATTTTTATATCTCATTAATACTTTCAACTGTCTGTTTTTAACAAAAGGAGCTGGCCTCCTGTTCAGTTTACTATAACAAACGGTATCTGGCTAGAATTTCATATAGTCTCAGGAAGTGCCTTTGATTTTCCAGTCATGTAGTGATACAGTCCCCTTTTCTAAAAAGGAAGCAGATTTTTTAAACATGTGCAGCAGATAAAACAAAAAATGGTATGCAGATAGGTCAAAAACCGTGAAGGTTCTGCTCACCTGTCTAAAGTTAAGGGAAAAGTATCTTAGAAGAATATGACATGAAAGAAGGTCTAAAGTACACTTTACATTTTTATAAAGGGGAGGGGCTTCAAAATATTTCTGTATGATTCCATCTTCATGAATAAAATTTATATTTATTTAGAACAATATCTAGAAAAGGTATGCTAAAATGCTAACAATATTATTTCTGTATATTTTCTTTTCTTTTTTTATTTTTTTTTTTAAGATTTTATTTATTTGACAGAGAGAAACACAGCCAGAGAGGGAACACAAGCAGGGGGAGTGAGAGAGGGAGAAGCAGGCTTCCCGCCGAGCAGGGAGCCCGATGCAGGGCTCAATCCCTGGTCTCCGGGATCATGACCTGAGCTGAAGGCAGTGGTTTAACCAACTGAGCCACCCAGGCGCCCCTGTATATTTTATTTTCTATTTGCTTAAAAGGTACATCTCTTTTTAATAGCAAGGAACAGTTATTTTTAAAATTAAACATAAAAAAGTAAAAACTCCATGCCAACACCCCAGATATGTATGCTCTAGGCTAAGGAAACAGAAACTAGTTTCTGAAAGTTGAGGCCCAAGTCAGATCCTGCTGCATGTCATTCGACCTCTCTATGCCTGCTTCCTCATCCATAAACTGAAATGGAAATAGGCCTCCCTGACAGGGGGAGTGAGAAAATTTAGAAGAAAATCCTGGCACTTATAAGGACTCCCTTAGTCAAAATTAACCTCCAAAGGGCAGAAATGTTTGGCTGTGTTAGTCACTCTGTATTCTTCCCAGTAGGGATAAATCATCGCACGCTACTGAAGTACACAAGTATAATAAATATTTGTTGACATGAATCTCAGCTAAAGTTATTATATTCATTCCTATGAATTGTGATGACAAAAATAGTAATTTTGTTTCTGCTTACTCCTTTCCCATAGTTTCCAAATTGTCTATAATGAGCAAGGATTCAAAATGGGGGGGGGGGGACCATGCGACACAATTTCTGGTACTCACAAAAAGCAGTTAAGAAACAAAAATCTACTTTCAGAAAAGTAGTCATCCTTATCATCCCTAAAGTATGCATTCACCTAGATAAAAGAAGAACACATCATTAAATATTTGACTGTTTAAAAAAGGTCCCACAGGATGGATAAAAGTCGGCTGGAGTCTCCCTGAGAAAGCAAACAGAAGAGTGGCAAAATGGGCACTTCATGCTTCCTGGTGCTTATTAACACTTCGAAGAGAACTACAAAAGCAAAACTTGTAAAATGTTTCATATTCACTAAAGGAAGCCAGAAAAAAGAAGGTGCCTTCAAAGAAGTTAGGAGAATGGTGAAAAGACACTCACTGAGTCATGGCAGCACAGAGGGAGTCAGCCAACTGATGTGTGAAGAGCAGGCCTGTAGACCCAGTGTCCTCACTGCAAACTCTGCACTCTGATAATGACAAACTACCTGACTTCCTGTAAGCTACTTGACTTCTCTCTCTCAGATTCAGTTTCCTCTTTTATAGGGCAGGGATAACACTGTCTATGTTGCAGGAACAGAAATAATAACACATGCAAAAGCACCTACAACATATCACTGCTCAGTGGGGGGGGGGGGGAATATAAACCAGAAAAACATTTTTTTTTTTTTGCTTCCACTATTAATCATTTTTTTTAAACAGGAAAGCATCTATCAATGATGTCAGCCAAAGCTAGAGAAATACCATACTTCATCACAATCATTTCTTATATTATTGTGTTTAAGTATAACTTGGCAGACTAATCTAAGATTCAAAAACAAAACTCACCTGAAGAAATTACAAAGCAATGAATTACATTTATAAGAATAGTAGTTTCCACTTATTGAGCACCAATTAGAGATTATACTGCTTAAAGAACACTGGTGAAAGAAAACTAAACCAACCCAAAACTCCAAAGACTAAGAGATGATGAATTCAACAAAATGCCAGTCAAAATCCCACCAGGCATTTTACCCCTCCCAAAAATTGAGCTGATTTTAAAATTCATATGGAATATAAAAAGCAAGGCAACCCAAAAGGACTAAGCTGGAGAATTTATACCATGAGCTATAATATCTATTACATAGGTAGAGCAACTAAGATAGTGCTATACAGAGACAAAGGTAGACAAACTGATCAACAGAAAAGAACAGCATCCAAACTCAGATCCTACATTAAGACTTCAACTGACTGAAAACCAAGGCCCTCCTCTCTTCCCAAGTGGAGGGGGGGATCCATTCTAGATAGACCGCAGGTCTGAATGTAATGGTAAACTAATAAAGCTTTCAGAAGAAACCACAGGACATTAACAGGCAAAGTGTTCTTAAACAGGACCTAACTACTAACCAGAAAGAAAAATATGATAAATTGTATTAAAATAAAGGTCCTGTTTCTGTTCACTGAAAACATTAAGAGAGTCCAAAGGTGATTAAAATTTTCTAAAACTGATTTATGTTGATGTTGCAACACTGAACTGCATACTACTGAAACAGCTGAATTTAACGATATGTAAAATATCTCAATATTTAAAAAATTAAATTAAAAAGAAAAAAAGGCAATCCACAGACTGAGAGATTAATAATACATCCGAAATATTAAGCAGAAAAACAACAACACTTCGTATCCATAAGGAAAACACACACACATACACCCAACCAAAAAGTGGGTAAAACATTTGTATAGGTACTTCACAAAAGAAAATATTCAAATCATATTTAAAAATAAAAAAATCAACCAACATACTGCCCAAAGACAAACATCATCTGCATTTTGGTATACACAGACTGAAAACTACATGTGTATAAATTAAAACTGTTTGAAACATGCTCTTGAATCATCTTTTTCCATGTGTCATGCATATATTAGGTTACTGACAACACACATTTTCATTTTTGGTGACAGTTTGCTTCATCTCATAATTTTCTTACTCAACACAAGAAGTAACGGACATTAAACTTTTTATTACTGTACACACCACTGCAAAGAAACCTTCATCTCTCTTTTGATCAAACTAAGTAATTACCTCTTTTGATTAAATTCCTCGAATTGCTGGATCCATGAGAATGTGTATTTAGTTCAAAACTTAATGGAATTTCATTCCCTTTGTCTAATCATTTCTTTTCATTAAAACAGACATCATATTACAAGTTATTAACTGCATAACCAATTCTTATTGCTTACATTTCTGGACCTATCAGTAAGATTGAGCATTTCCTCCTTCTTAATATACTTCATTAACATGGCTCTGGGACTCTGCATTTGGCAAGTTCTCACCTTGCTACTTACAAGAAATGTTAAAATTTCTTAAGACAAAAGAAAAATAAAACCAGAAGTAAACTTAAATCTAATGAAGGAATGCAGATTAATGAGGAGAAAAATGGTAAAAATTAGGGTATATAAAAAAATAATTTTTCCCATTTTATAATTTTTTAAATATAACTACCTGAAAAGTACAAAATGCTGAATGAAATTAAATAAGCCACAAATAAATGGAAAGCTATCCTGTGTTCACAGACTTACTATTGTTAATATGTCAATATTACAGAGACCAAGCTACAGATTCAGGATAATCCCCAATAAAATCCCAATAGTATCTTTTGTTTAAAAACAAAAACAAAAACAAAAAAAAACATGTGAGGGCGCCTGGGTAGCTCAGTGGGTTAAAGCCTCTGCCTTCGTCTCAGGTCATGATCTCAGGGTCCTGGGATGGAGGCCCACATCAGGCTCTCTGCTCAGCAGAGACCCTGTTTCCTCTTCTCTCTGCCTGCTTCTCTGCCTACTTGTGATCTCTCTCTGTTAAATAAATAAAATCTTAAAAAAAAAAAAGTGAAATCTCAAGGGCCCCCAAAAGCCAAAACAATTTTGAAAAACAACAACATTGGAGAATTCACTCTTCCTGATTTCAACACTTCCTTCATAGCTACAGTAATCAAAACAGTATAGTGCTGGCATATAGACAGACAAATGAATAGAGAGCCCAGAAGTAAACCCTCACATATATGGTCAAATGATTTTTGACAAGGGTGCCAAAATCAATCAATGGAGAAAAGGACAATCTTCCCCACAATTGGTGTTGGGGAAAATGGATATCCACATGCAAAAGAACGAAGTTGGACCCTTACCATACACCATATATAAAAATCAACTCAAAATGGAGCAAAGACCTGAACGTAAGAGCTAGAACTGTAAAGTTCTTAAGAAAAAGGCATAAAGGAAAAGCTTTGTGACCCTTCACTTAGCAATGATTTCTTAGGTATGATCCCAAAAGCATAGGCAACAAAAGTAAAAACAGATAAATTAGACTACATCAAATTTAAAAACTCCTATGCATCAAAAAGTATGACCAACAGAGTGGAATGGCAACCTGTGAAATGGGAGAAAATATCTGCAAATCACATATCCAAAAAGGGATTAAAATCCAGAATATATAAAAAATTTCTACAACTTAACAACAAAAGAATAAACAACCTGATTCAAAATAGGTAAAGGACCTGAAAAGACACTTCTCCAAGAAGATATACCAATGGCCAAAAAGATTATGAGATACTCAACATCACTAATTATTAGGAAAATGGCAATCAAAACCCAGTGAGATATCATCTCACACGTATCAGAATGACTACTATTGTAACAACAGAAAATAACAAGGATGTAAAGAAATTGGAAACCTTGTACATTGCTATGTAAAATGGCATAGTTGTTACAGAAAACTAAATGGTGCTTCCTCAACAAATCAAAAACAGAATTACCATTATGAATCAGCAAGATCACTGGGGTATACAACCAGAAGAATTAAAAGAATTTCAAAATATCAAGGAGCTATTTGTACATTCATGTTCATATGGCAGCATTACTCAAAACAGCCAAAAAGTGAAAGCAACTCAAGTATCCAGTGAAGAACACCGCTAAATAAAATGAAGGATTATTCAGCCCTAAAAAGGAAGGAAATTCTTGTACATTCTAAAACATAGATGACCCTTGAGCAATTACTCTAAGTGAAATAAGTCAGTCACAAAAAAATAAATACTTTATGATTCTGCTTATATGAGGTCTCTAGAGTATTCAAATTCGTAAGAACAGAAAGTAGAATGGCCGTTCCTTCTCCCTCCAGGGGAAATGAGGAGTTGTTTAGTGGACACAAAAAAGTGCTCAAGACTGGTTGTACAATTATGTGAATTGCACTGTATATTCAAAAATGGTCAATATGTTAAATTTTATGTTATGTGTACTTTTATCACATAAAACTTTTTTTAAACACCAGTAAGCAGCTTCTGAAGTAATAAATATATACACATATACATGCGACTGATCAAAGCAAAGATAGTAACAAAATATCACAACCTTTGAAAAATAAAATGTGAGACAAAAATAGCACCAAGGATGGGAGGAGAGAAGCACAAGCACACAGATTTAAGGTCTTTCCTCCTGTATACATGAAGCATATCTTATTATTTTAAGACAGACTATGACAAATTAAAATTAAAGACACAAACTGTAAACCCTACAATAAACTATGAGGAAAAGAAATGAAGCAAATGAAGTCTAATAAGCCAATAGTAAAGATGAAAATGAGTTCACTGAAATCAATGAATCCCCAAAAAGGCAGAAAAAGAGTAAAAAGGCAACAAAGAGCAGACAAGACAAACAAAAAGCAGTAAGATGGTATATTTAAAACCAAATATATTAATAATTAACTAAATATAGGTAGTTGAAATTCTCCAATTAAAAAGCAAAAACGGTGAAACTGGATAGCTATATGCTATCGAAAAGAAACCCACCTCAGAGCAAGGAATGTTATCAGAGATCAAGTAAGGTATTTCATAATGATAAAGGGATCAATTTATCAAAAGAATACAGCAATTCTGAATGTATTTGCCCCTGTCTAACAGAGCTTCAAAATATATCTGGGGAAAAAAAACAATGACACAACTCAAAGGAGCAATAGACAGATCCAAGTTTACATTTGGACACTTCAACACTCCTCTCTTAGTTATACATAGAACAAGCAGACAGGAAAGAGTAAAGATATGGAGGACATGAATAACACTATCAGACAACTTAACGTAACTGACATTTATAGAACACTCTATCCAACAAAAGAACACATTTTTTCCAAGTACACAACAAACATTTACCAAGATAAATGTTATTCTGGGCCATAAAACAGGTTTCAATAAATTTTAAAGGACTGAAATCATATAAAGTAAGCTCTAGGATGACAAAGAATTTATCTACAAAAAATCTGGAAATTAAACAATGGTTCACTAAACAACATGTGAATCAAAAAAGAAATCACAAGGAAAATTAGAAAACATTGTGAACTAACTGAAGGTGAAAATTCTACATATTAAATACTATGGGATATAACTAAAGTGGTAATTAGAGAGAAACTTATAGGATTAAATGCACCTTCAAAGCAATAATCTAAGCTTTCACTTTAAAAAACTAGGAAATTAGCAAATTAAACCCAAAATAAGCAGCAGGAAGGAAATAATAAAGATGAGATCCAAAATTAATATAACACAAAAGAGAAAAACAATAATGAAAAATCCATGAAACCAAAGCCAAATCTTTGAAACAATTAATAAAACTGATAAACCTCTAGCCAGACTTACTGATAAGAAAAAAAAATTGGTAAGAAACAAATATCCAGTGTCAGAATCAAAAGCAGGAACATAAAGACAGAGTCTGCAGATATTAAAGGAAAATAAGGAAATACTGTAAATTTACACTGATATATCCTACAACTCAGATGAAAGGGACAAACTCCTTAAAAGGAGTTTGATACAAGATACAATACCGACAAGAAATAGATAACCTCAGAAACCCCATATCCATTAAGGAAATTGGCTTCACTGGTAAATTTTATTTGGTACTTATGAAAGAAGTAATATCAATTCTATAAAAACTTCTAGAAAGTTTTTGAGATGAGGCAAAAACATTACCAACTCATCTTCTGAAGCTAACATTACCTTGATAGTAAAATTCCTCAAAGACATCACAGGAAAAAAAAAACAGGCAAATGATTGCTGTGAATGCCCTCCTATATTCATTTGTCAAAACTAAATGAACTTAAAATTGGTGTGAATTTAGTTATACATAAAGTATACATCAAAAAAAGTTAACTTTTAAAAAATTTTAAGTGCTAATCAAAAACAAAAACTTACCCACAAGGCAAATTCAAGGCCCAAATGACCTGATGGGTATATACTAGCAAATATTTAAGGAAGAAATAACAGCAATCTTTCACATTCTTTTTAAAAACAGAAAGGGTGACTCATTTTATTAGGATAATTCTAGTGCTACCTACCACCTGAGAAAAGACATTATTACCTTCAGGTACAATGGAAAAAAAACCCTCAAAAAAATATTAGCAAATCAAATCCAAGATTACATAAAAAGGATAATATATCATGATCAGTTGGAGCTTTCCAAGAATTAGAGGTTGACTCAATGTTCAAAAAAATCAATGTAACATACCACATTAACAGAATAAGATGTTAAATTATATGATGATTTTGATACATGTATTCAGGGCACATAACAAAAATCAAAACCATCTCATGATTAAAAACTCTCAGGTAACTTTCTCAATGTGATAAAGAAAATATATATGCATATGCACGTGCATCCCACATACACCTATAGCTAATATAATACTTAATGGTCAAATGGAAAACCTTCCCCTGTACTCAAGAACAAAAGTAGAATGTCCACTCTCATACTTGTATTTCATACAAATCTCACTAGTTATAAACAGCACAATAACGCAAGAAGAAATAAAAAGCATAAATGTCAGAAAGGATCCAGATGGCATGACTGTCTACAGAGAAATCCTAGAGAATCCAAAAAACAAGTTAAACTAATATGTGATGGTAGCAAAGTCACAGGATACAAAGAATAAAAAAGGACAAATGAAACCGCATAAAACTCAAGCCCTCAGCATAACCTGAAGAAACAGAACGTAAGTAGTACGCCAGTATAGTCCTGCCATAAGCCCTCCTGAAGAGCAAGAGTAGTCTGGGATAAAATGTACAAAAAAGGAAAAGAGAGAAACAAGCAACAGACTGAAGAGGGACATAAAATCACATTAAGTATGAAAATACTGAGAAAGAATTCTGACCTCGGAGTTCTTTACAGATAAGGGACTTAAAAAAAAAAGATCAGAGATACAAAAAAAATGAGTCTTCAAGGGCCGCTCTTTTAAAAAAAGTGTGTAAAAGGAAAGGTGAATAAAGGCAAACTCCTCAACTTGATTAAAAAAAAAATCTAAAAAACCTAAACCTAAAATCATACTTAATGGAAAAAACACTTGGGAGTTTTCATGCTACAATGAGTAACAGTTCAAGGATGTCCCCTCCTCATTACTGTTTTTCAACATGGTAGTGAAGTCCTAGATAATACAGTAAGAAACAGGAAATAAAAGATATACATACAATGGGGAAAAAAGAAATGCAACTGTCTTTGTTCACAGATGACATGACCATCTACGTAAACAAACAAAACCTGACCCAAAAAAACTTCTGGAACTAATACACAATTACAAGGTTGCAGAATGTAGGGTTAATATACAATAGTCATTTGCATTCATATACACCAGCAATGAACAAATGGAATTTAAAATTAAGAATACATTACTATTTACATACCAAAATATGTGTAAGATCTATACGAGAAAAACTGTAAAACTCTGATGAAAGAGTATCAAAAAACTGTAATTGGAGAGATATTCCATGTTCGTGGATAGAAGACTAAATATTGTCAAGGTGTCAATTCTTCCCTACTTGATCTACAGATTCAATACAATCCCAACCAAAATCCCAACAAATTATTTTATGAATATCAACAAACTAATTCTAAAATTTATATGAAGAGGTAAAAGATCTAGAACAGTTAACACAATATAAAAGAGAAGAATAAACCAGAAGACTGACACTTTCCAACCTCAAGAATTATTATAAAACTAGAGCAGCAATCAAGACATATGATACTGGTGAAAGAATACACAAATGGAGGGTGCCTGGGTGGCTCAGTGGGTTAAGCCTCTGCCTTCAGCTCAGGTCATGATCTCAGGGTCCTGGGACTGAGGCCCACACCCAGCTCTCTGCTCAGCAGGGAGCCTGCTTCCTCCTCTCTCTCTGCATGCCTCTCTGTCTACCTGTGATCTATCTCTCTGTCAAATAAATAAAAATATTTTTAAAAAGGGGGGAGGGCGCCTGGGTGGCTCAGTTGGTTAAGTGACTGCCTTCGGCTCAGGTCATGATCCTGGAGTCCTGGGATCAAGCCCCATGTCGGGCTCCCTGTTCGGCGGGAAGCCTGCTTCTCCCTCTTTCAATCCCCCTACTTGTGTTCCCTCTCTAGCTATATTTCTCTCTGTCAAATAAATAAATAAAATCTTTAAAAAAAAAAAAGAATACACAAATGGATCAATGAAACTGACTCTACAGAGCCCAGAAATAGACCAATATAGTCTGTTGATATCTGACAAGGGACTAAAGACAATACAGTGGAGTAAAGACAGTGTTTTCAACCAATACGACTCGACAAAAGGTAGGAGAAAATCTATGTGATCTTTAGATAAAGGCATAATCCATGAAAAAAATAACTGATAAACTGGGCTTCATTAAAATTAAAAACTTCTGCTCTGTGAAAGACACTGTCTAGATAATGAAAAGAGAAGCCACAGACTGGGAGAAAATACTCACAAAAGACACATCTGATAAAGAGCTGTTAGTATATAAAGAACTCAGAAAAAAAAATTTTAAAAATGGGCAAAGGAAATAAACAAAAACCTCACCTCACCAAAGAAGATATAATATGGAAACAAGTAAATGAAAAAGATGTTTAACATCATATGTCATTAGGAAACTGCAAATTAAAACCATGAGATACCACGATACACCTATTAGAATGGCCAAAATCTAAAACATGAACAACATTAAATGAGGGTGAATACGCAGAGCAACAGAAATTTTCATTCACTGGAGTTGAGAATGCAAAATGCTATAGCCACCTAGGAAGACAGTTAGTTTCAAAACTAAACATACTCTTATCATATGATCACACAACTGCATTCCAAAGGAGCTGAAAACTTATGTCCACACAAAAGCCTACACATAGATGTTTATAGCAACTTTATTCATAATTGCCCAAACTTGGAAGCAATCAAGATGTCCCTCAGTAGGTGAATGGATAAACTGTGTATATCCAAACAATGGAATACTATTCAGTACTAAATAGGTATAAGTTATCAAGCCATGAAAAAACACAAAGGGACCTTAAATGCATATTATTAAGTGAAAGAAACCACTGCAAAAAGGTTATACATACTATATAATTTCAACTACATAACATTCTGGAAAAGGTAAAACTATGGAGACAGTAAAAAGATTAGTGGTTGGCAGGGGTTACAGGGAAGAGGGATGAGGAGGTAGAGCAAGATTTTGAGGGCAGTGAAACAATTCCATATGGTACTATAATGGTGAATATGTATCATTATACATTTGTCAAAACCCATCGAGTGATCAATAGGATTCAGCAAGAGTGAACGCCAACATAAACTACGAAATCTGGATGATGATGAAGTTTCATGGATTGTGGTAAAAGTACCACTGTCAATACTGGAGAGGCTGTGCATGTGTGAGAGCAGAAAATGTATGGGAACCCTCTAAACTTTCCACTCAATTATGCTTTGAACCTAAACTGCATTAAAAAATAAACTTTCCGGTGGCGCCTGGGTGGCTCAGTTGGTTAGGCAACTGCCTTAGGCTCAGGTCATGTTCCCAGAGACCTGGGATCGAGCCCCACATCAGGTGCCCTGCTCGGCGGGAAGCCTGCTTCTCCCTCTCTCACTCCCCCTGCTTGTGTTCCCTCTCTGGCTGTGCTTCTCTCTCAAACAAATAAAATCTT
This sequence comes from Spilogale gracilis, assembly GCA_004023965.1. Taxonomy (NCBI): domain Eukaryota; kingdom Metazoa; phylum Chordata; class Mammalia; order Carnivora; family Mephitidae; genus Spilogale; species Spilogale gracilis. The sequence continues at coordinate 82,289 of PITA01001007.1, forward strand.
TTAAAAAATAAATAAATAAATAAATAATAAAAAAAATAAACTTAACGAAATGGGAAGTAGGGTAATTCGGGGAAAGAAACGAAACATGAGAGACTTTGGACTCAGAAACAAACTGAGGGTCTTGGACGGAAGGGGATAGAGGGATGAGAGAGCCTGGTGGTGGGTACTGAGGGCACGTATTGCATGGAGCACTGGGTGTGGGGTATAAACAATGAATCTTGGAACACTGAAAAAATAAAATTAAATTAAAATAAATAAATAAATAAACTTTACAATAATCTTTTTCAAAAGGAAAGAAAAGGCTTTTGAAAACTATACGACCGAAGGAAAAAGAAATGCCAGGGAGGGATTTTAAGATCCTATAACATTAGGGGAGCCTAGGTGGCTCAGTTGGTTCAGCGACTGCCTTCAACTCGGGTCATGATCCCGGAGACCCAGGATCGAGTCCCACATCGGGCTCCCTGCTCGGCGGGAAGCCTGCTTCTCCCTCTCTCACTCCCCTTGCTTGTGTTCCCTCTCTGGCTGTGTTCTCTCTGTCAAATAAATAAAATCTTAAAAAAAAAAAAAAAAAGATCCTGTAACATTAAAGAATTTTTTAAAAGCATTCAAAGGATGCAAAGCTTCCCCCAGCAAAATCTCCTACTCCCTACCTATCCCCCCCAAAAAAATCTTCCAGTAAAGAAACTATACTTTGGGGTGCCTGGGTGGCTCAGTTGGTTAAGCTACTGCCTTTGGCTCAGGTCATGATCCCAGAGACCCGGGATCAAGTCCCACATCCGGCTCCCTGCTTCTCTCTCTCTCTCACTCCCCCTGCTTGTGTTCCCTCTCTGGCTGTGTTTCTCTCTGTCAAATAAATAAAATCTTAAAACAAACAAACAAACAAACAAAAACTATGCTTTGTTACACTGGCAAAGGATGTTCTTAAACTAATAATTTTGTAAATTTAACCTCAAACTACCAGCCAAAATGTAGTGACATGAGCAATCTTCAGCTATACAAAAACAAAACAAAACAACCACCACCCATAAAATGACAGAGAAAGAAGGGGGAGGGGAAAAGAAAACTAAAACACCACAAATCAGCCTTTCTTAACTGGGGTTCAGCAAGATAATTAAACCCCAATGAGAGAGATTTCAATAACTATTTTCTAAATTTTCCAAAGAAAAATACATAGGTAACTATCATACTAGCTACAAATAACAGAAGTGAAATTTATTTTATACCAAGTATGCCTTACTGTTCTTATGGAATCTGACTGAAAAGAGTTACTCCAAACTGAATTAAATATGTTCAAACAAGCTTCTGATGTTATTTTTGAAATGTCTTAAATCAGAAGTTCAAAAACAAGAACAGAAATGAACCAAAAGCAGAAAGAAATGAAACAAGATTTAATTCAGCAAAGAAACAGAAACAAAACTAGACATGAATATAAACTACAATGCCCAAAAGTGATAAATTCACATGAAAAATGTAGTGTCACTAAAGAAAAGTAGGAAAATAACCTAACTGAATGGAAATGAGATAAAGGAAGAAGCAAAATGGGATAGAAAGTAGCTGAAATGAGACAAAGATGACTCATCTCATGTATAATTGGAGGTCATATGCACATATATACATCCAAAATGAAATAGAATTAACACACAAAATTAAATAATTCTTAACATCTAAAACTGTAATCCAAGTTTCAGAATAAAGTTCCAGGATTAGGTGAGTGAAGAAGAATGGGGAGTGACAGCTGAAGAGGTTTCCTTTTGGGGTGATGAAAACGTTCTAAGTCAGGGGTAGCTGGGTGGCTCAGTCAAGCATCTGCCTTCGGCTCAGGTCATGATCCCAGGGTCCTGGGAATGAGCCCCACATCCCACTCCCTACTTTGTTTGTGTGTGTGTGTGTGTGTTTTAAGATTTTATTTATTTGACAGAGAGAAACACAGCCAGAGAGGGAACACAAGCAGGGGGAGTGAGAGAGGGAGAAGCAGGATTCCTGCTGAGCAGGGAGCCCGATGCGGGGCTCGATCCCAGGTCTCCGGGATCATGACCTGAGCCGAAGGCAGTTGCTTAACCAACTGAGCCACCTAGGTGCCGCACCACTCCCTACTTTGTGCAGAGCATGCTTCTCCCTCTCCCTCTGCCTGTCCCTCCCCCTGCTTGGCTTTCTCTCTGTCAAAGAAATAAATGAAATGGGGCACCGACCGGGGTGACTCAGAGGGTTAAGCCTCTGCCTTCGGCTCAAGTCACGATCTCAGTGTCCTGGGATCGAGTCCCACATCAGGCTCTCTGCTCCATGGGGAACCTGCTTCCCCCTCTCTCTGTCTGCCTCTCTGCCTACCTGTGATCTCTCTCTCTGTGTCAAATAAATAAAATCTTTAAAAAAAAAAAAAAGAAAAAGAAAAGAAATAAATGAAATCTTTAAAAAAAAAAGAAAAGAGAAAAAAGTTCTAAGCTGATTGTGGTGATGGTTGCACAACTCGGTAAATATACTAAATATCAATGAACTGTATACTTGAAATGGACATATTGTATGATATGTAAATTATACTTCAACAAAACTGTTCAAATAAATAAATAGATAATTAAGTAACTCATGAAACTTTCCAGAAATAAAAAGAAATCTGCCTGCATGTTTAAAAGGTGTCCAGGTACTACATAAAAATTGGTCCACAGCATTAAATTCTTAGAAGTATCTTATGGTAATTATTACATTTTGAAGATAAAGATGTCTCAGTCTCCAGCACAAATAATTTTAATTAAAAAAAAGAAAACTTAAAAGAGAAAGAACACTGGACTAGCATCAGACATCTTAAAAACAGTGTACCAAGCAAGGGATCAGTACAGCAGCATTTTCAAAATATTGTAGAAAATAGGGGCACCTGGGTGGATCAGTTGTTAGTGTCTGCCTTCCGCTCAGGTCACAATCCCAGCATCCTGGGATCAAACTCCATGTCAACCTCCCTGCCAGCAGGGAGCCTGCTTCTCTCTCTTCAGGTCTGCCATGCTTATGCCCACCCCTCATCTCTCTCTGTCATAAATAAATAAAATTTTTTTTTAAATGTAGAAAATAAAGTGCAAAGCAATGATGTTCCATTCAAAGGCAATAGAAAAACAGTTTTAAAACTTAAACAGGTCAGAGAATTGTACCCATGAGCCCCTCTTCGGTAACCAAGCGATAACTAAGAAACAAAGCAGGAGCCCTGGGTGGCTCAGGTGGTTACTATTTCTTGATTTCGGCTTAGGTCATGATCTCACGGTGGTAAGATAAAGGCCCAAATCAGGCTCCATGCTCAGTAAGGAATCTGCTTGAGATTCTCCCCCTCTCCATCTGTCCCTCCCCCATCACACATGTGAGCGCACACTCTCTAAAATAAATAAATAGGGGCGCCTGGGTGGCTTAGTCTTTGAGCATCTGCCTTTGGCTCAGGTCATGATCCCTGGGTCCTAGGATTGAGGCCTGCATCAGGTCCCTGCTCAGTGGGAAGCCTGCTTTTCCCTCTCTCACTTCTCCTGCTTGTGTTTCCTCTCTCACTGCGTTTCTCTCTGTCAAATAAATAAATAAAAATTTCTAAAAATTTTTAAATAAATAAATAAATAAATACAACTTAAAAAAGAAAGAAAGAAACCAAGAAGAGGGTAGAATGTAACATACATTTTGACAAAGCAGACATAACACAACTTAAAATATGGAAGGAGAAGGGATCAGGAAGAGGAAAACCAAACTCTGTTATAAAGGCAATTAAGTGAGAGGTAAAAAATTCCATGGAAGATTGATAAACTTGTTAATAAAACAGTAAATAGAAAACCAAGAATTAGAGGCCTTTAAAAAATTATAAAGTTAATTAATAAAATAAGAAAACAAACCTTCCTAATTTTAAAAGAAGTTTAGGCATGTGGGTAGCTCAGTCTGTTAAACATCTGACTCTTGGTTATGGCTCAGGTCATGATCTCAGGGTCATGGGACTGAGCCCTGTGTTGGGCTCTGTGCTCAGTGGGGAGTCTGCTTGAGATTCTCTCTCCCTCTCCCTGTGCCTCTCTGCTTGCTTCAGCTCTCTCTGTCTCTCTTTCTCTCTCTCCCACTCTCTCTCTGAAATAAATAAATAAATCTTTAAAAAGGTCTCAAAAATAAAAGAAAAAAAACACATCATGAAAAGAAAATAGAAGAGATTCAAAGAGACATAGATTAGAAATACATCGGGGCGCCTGGGTGGCTCAGTTGGTTAAGCGACTGCCTTCAGCTCAGGTCATGATCCCGGAGACCCGGGATCGAGTCCCACATCGGGCTCCCTGCTCGGCGGGAAGCCTGCTTCTCCCTGTCTCACTCCCCCTGCTTGTGTTCTCTCTCTGGCTGTGTTTCTCTCTGTCAAATAAATTTTTAAAAATCTTTAATAAAAAAACAGAAAAGAAAAAGAAATACATGAGCACACACTATTCCCAGTCCAAGACAGATCAGGAAGACACAAAACAAAGTTCAAAAGAATAAATATAATCAAGGTAGGCAAATCTTAGAGATATTAAATTTTACACTCTGTTAACAGAGACAAAACCCTACTTTTCAAGCACACATGAAAAATTTATAAAAATTTCTATTTTAGATCACAAAGAAATAGTAAATTCCATAGGGAGAAAAAAATCAAGTAACAATAGTCTCTGGTCAAAAGACAAAAAAACTAAAAATGATTTCCATAAAAATAATTTAAATATTTTTCTTCAAAATCAATGCTAACAAAACAATCCATGAAGCTTCTGGCCTATGTCCTTTGAAGATTTAACAGAATTCCCCTCTGAAACCAGATGGTTTGCTGCATTTTTGTGGATTAGTTCCTTGGATGTTTCTCTATTCTAGTCTTCATATCTTATTCTTAGATAAGACAACTCAAAACACTATAAAGAATGTAGGTCACCCAATTTATATGTTTGATACATGCCCAACAATCACCCCAAAAGCTTTTTATGTAAACAGGCAAGTTGATACTGAAGTTCATACAGAAAACAAACTTATAAGAATATTCAGGAAAGGGGCGCCTGGGTGGCTCAGAGGGTTAAGCCTCTGCCTTTGGCTCAGGTCATGATCTCAGGGTCCTGGGATCAAATCCCACATTGGGCTCTCTGCTCGGCGGGGAGCCTGCTTCCCCCTCTTTCTCTGCCTGCCTTTCTGCCTATTTGTGATCTCTCTCTCTGTCAAATAAATAAGTAAAATCTTAAAAAAAAAAACAAAAAACAACATGGAGAAAGAAACACTATGATGGGGGGTTGGAGAGAAGGGGATCAGCCCTACCAGGTACTAAAATCCACTACTATAAGCCATTCTAATTAAAAATAAGGTACTTTTATGGCATAGGTACATACAATTACCTCAGTGTACCATCAGCAAGCTTTTTCTGTAAAGGGTCAAAAGGTAAATGTTTTAGGTTTTGCAAGCCTCACAGTCTCTGTCACAACTACTAAACTCTTCTGTTGTAACACAAAAGCAGCCATATACAATATGTAAATGAATGAGTGTGGCTGTGTTCCAAAAAAAAAAAAAAAAAAAAAAGCTAGTTACAGAAACAAAGCTGAGTTTCGCCAGCGGGTCACAGTGTGCCAAATCCTGGTCTAAAAGAGTGGAATATCCAGAAACAGACCCAAGTACATAATGGACATTTAGTACACGGTAACAGTGGCATCTCACATCATTGCGTAACTTATTTTTTATTCTATAGAGACATTTGGAACAAAGCTAGGACCCACCAACAGGCTTTACAGACAAGTTTCATTAAACAGTACATATTGCCTCTAACTTAGTCCCACAGATGAAACCAAACATATTTTAAACATAAATAATCTTGGGGCGCCTGGGTGGCTCAGTTGGTTAAGCGACTGCCTTTGGCTCAGGTCGAGGTCCCGGAGACCCAGGATCGAGTCCCACGGGATCGAGTCCCACATCGGGCTGCCTGCTCAGCAGGAGGCCTGCTTCTCCCTCTCTCACTCCCCCTGCTTGTGTTCCCTCTCTGTCAAATGAATAAAATCTTTAAAAAAAAAAAAAAACAACATAAATAATCTTGGGGCACCTAGGTGGCTTAGTCAGTCAAGTGTCTACTTTAGGCTCAGGTTATGATCCCAGGGTCCTGGGATCAAGTCCCACACCAGGCCCTTGCTCAAAGGGAAGCCTGCTTCTTTGTCTGCCATTCTCCCTGCTTGTGTTTATAATCTCTCTCTCTCTCTCGCTCTCGCTCTCTGAGACAAATACATAAAATCTTAAAAAAAAAAAAAGCATAATCTTATCATTGTATGCACTGTTAAAGAACGGCATGCTATGTGTTACCAACCACTGAAGTAATGTTAAACCCCAAAGGGGAAGGGTTTCTGGGGGCAGTGGGGCATTTCTGAGAGTTATTGAGAAATAACTGACAAGCATCAGTGTGTAAGCTTAAGGCAAACAACAAAACTAGAACGCATGGGTGGTGCAGTCAATTAAGCATCTGCCTTCGGCTGAGGTCATGATCCCAGGGTCCTGGGGTCAATTCCTGTACTGGGCTCCCTGCTCAGCTGGGAGCCCACTTCTCCCTCTGCCTGTCACTCCCTCTACTTGTGTTCTCTCTTTGACAAATAAATAAATAACACCTAAAAAAGGGGGGGGGGGCATACAGCAAGATGGTTTCACTTACACACGTAAGTGTGTAAATAACTGTGACATGATTACCATAATAGCTAATATCCATTTTCTCATACAGATACCATAAAAAGAAAGAATAAAGGGGAAATTATTTTTCTCCTTGTGATGAGAACTCTTAAAATTTACTCTCTTAACAATTTTCCTATGCATTGTAGAGGAGGGTTAGCTACAGTCATCATGTTGCACCATACATCCCTAATGGTTTGTACCTTTACAACACCTTCTCCAATTCCCCCACCTCCCATCTCCCACCTGTGGTAAGCACAAGTCTGATCTCTTTCTCAGTGAGTTTGGAGAAGTTTGCTTGCTTTTTTAAGAGTCTCATACAAGTGAAATCATAAACTATTTGTCTTTCTCTGACACTTCACTCAGCATAATGCCTTCAAGGTCTACACATAATATGTCACAAATGGTAGGATTTCCTCATTTTTTATAGCTGAATAATATTCTGGTGTGTGCACGCACACACGTGTGTGTGTGCACGTGTGCATGTGTGTATGTATCACCACTTCTACATGCACTCATCCATGAACGAACACTTAGGTTGTTCCAGATCTTGGCTACTGTAAATAATACTGTTATCGACTGGGAGGAGTTTTGTTTTTTTTTTTAATCTTTTTGAGTTTGTGTTTTCCATACCTTATATTCCCAGAAGTATAACTGCTGGATCTTTTTAACAAGAAGTGCTGGGACAACTTGTTAACCATTTGAAAAAAGATAAAATTAGAGCCCTACTTAACAGACTATACACGAATAGACTCCAAATAGATCAGAAATTTAAACTTAAAGAAACCATAAGTACTGGAAAAAGACCTGTGTGAATTTCTTTGAAATCTGGGCGTAGGGTAAGCCAATTTAACTATGAGTCAAAATCCAGATACAATAAGGAAAAACAGGAAAATCTGGCTAGATAAAAATATTTTTAACCTATAAAATCAAAAGGAAAATGAAAAGCTGGAAAAAATATTTACAGCCTATGTCTCAAATGAAAGGACTTATATGCCTAAAAATTTCCTTTAGATTAAGGGGTAAAAATTACCAAAATTCCAATAGGAAACTGGGAAAAGATATGATCAAACTTTTTATTTTTTTATTTTATTGTTTTTAAGATTTTATTTTTTTGACAGAGAGAAACACAGCCAGAGAGGGGACACAAGCAGGGGGAATGAGAGAGGGAGAAGCAGGCTTCCTGCCAAGCAGAGAGCCTGATGCAGGGCTCGATCTTGGGACTCCAGGATCGTGACCTAAGCCGAAGGCAGTCGCTTAACCAACTGAACCACCCAGGCACCCCGATCAAACTTTTTAAAAAGATATAAAAAGGATCCTTAAGTAAAAAAAGATGTTCAGACTTAATCTTAAGAGATGCAAGTCAAAGGTACACATTTCTCACCTAACACTGGCAATATTCTGTCAGTGAACCAGTGAGAAAACAGGCACTTTCATAAATGTCTGGTGGGAAAGCAAACATGTACAATCCTTTTGGGGTTAATTTGGCAATATTTAACAAAATTACATCGGTAATTACATTTGATCCAGCAATCCACTTCTAGGAATTATCTGTGAAGATACACTGTAATTAAATAATAATATGAAAATACATATGCACAAGGTTATTCAGTGGAGTACTGTTCATAATTTCAAAAAAAAAAGTGGAAGCGACCTACATGCCCATATATAAGATATTGGTTGAATAAACTATGACATATCAACATAATGGAATCCTTAAGCAAGAATTAAGGCCTCTACAGACTGATACAGAGCAATTTTCAAGGCACATTTTTTGGGGGGGGAGTGAAAAGGAATATCTATGGGGCATCTGGGTGGCTCAGTCTGAGGGTCTGCCTTCGGCTCAGGTCATAATCCCAGGGTCCTGGGATCAAGTTCCACATTGGGCTCTCTGCTTAGCAAGGAGCCTGCTTCTCCCTGTCCCTCTGCTGCTCTCCCTACTTGTGGTCTCTCTCTCTCTGTGTCAAATAAATAAATAAAATCTTTAAAAAGGCGGGGGAGTATCTATGTACCTATCTATGTACAACCTTTTAAGAAGAAATGTAAGCAGAAGTAAGAAAATAGACATATGTGTACCTGTTCATTAGTACACTAAAAAACCCAGGAAGAAGGGTGCCTGGGTGGCTCAGTGGGTTAAGCCTCCGCCTTCGGCTCACGTGGTGATCTCAGGGTCCTGGGATGCAGGCCCGCATCAGGCTCTCTGCTTAGCAGGGAGCCTGCTTCCTCCTCTCTGCCTGCCTCTCTGCCTACTTGTGATCTCTGTCAAATAAATAAATAAAACCTTAAAACACACACACACACACACACACACACACACACACACACACACACACACACAAACCCAGGAAGGATAAACCAGAAACTAATAAAACTGGTTACCCAGTGGAAACAATAGAAAGAATGAGAACAGGACAGAAAGGATGGCTGCTTGTGTTCTTTTGATTCTTAGAACTAGGTATATTAAATGCTTTATGTACTCAAAAATATAGTCAACAAGGACAAGGAGAGACAGAATATCAGGAAAAGAAATAAAACTAAATATACTTCAAATGAGTAACACAATCACACTTAATGATAGAGGGAAAACTAAATCATGACTCCTGAAACTCAACAGACTATACAGCCACAAGCAAAAGATTTATTTTCAATTATGAATATTCAGTATGATTACTACAGTACATTTATTTTTCAGCGATACAGGTGAGCAATTCTAAAACTACTTAATAAACATTCTAGAACGGAGTAAGCAAATATACTGTGGAAAACAGAAGTCCGGTTTCTCGCTGTTAGAGAAGGGAGTTATAAAAACAAAAAGCAGAGGTGCCTGGGTGGTTCAGTTGGTTAAGCATCTGACTTTTGATCTCAGCTCAGATCCTGAGCTCAGGGCTGTGAGTTCAAGCCCTGCACTGAGGTCCACACTGTGCATGGAGAATACTTAAAAAAAAAAAAAATGTAGAAATGAAAAGTGTTATCTTACATAAGGCTATAATGAAGTCTATGAGATTAGACTAGAATTGGAGCTATTATGAACTCATAGTTTTTAATACATAGGAGGGAATTTTTTTTTAATAGAGAAAGACAAAATTATACATATATTACCTAACACGGTTGGCTGAGAGGGCCTAAAAGCAATCCCAGTAGCACAAGCACATCTACAACAGAGATTTAAATACCATTCTTCACTAAAAGTAACCAACGCTGTTTGGAGAACTGACTCATCCCAGCGTAGGGTATAGGAAAATACAAAATGAGCCTGAAACATTTTTGTTGCAGCAGAAAGTAAGGAAGTGTTTAAATTATGAGGACATATCAAAAGGATACATGAGCGAAGTTGAAGGGAGGGGGTATCTATATACCTATCCACTAGCCAAACACTGAACAGCCTGACCATCAAAATAAATAATGATAATAACAAACTATAACCACTGAATAAAATAGGAACCACAAATCCATACTGATATAAATTAATAAATTGAAATTCTAATGAAAAACATTGTTTCAAAATACCTCTCCACAAAATACTTAATCACAAAGGGGAAAAAGGATAACTTTACAGTGAAGAAAGCTGCTAGATACCACCTTACTCAAGTAATCAAGATGATCACCATTAGCAGTGAGGCAAACCAAAATCATATACCACCTGATAATTGGATGCAATGTGAAGAACAGAGCATCATTTTTGTGATGTTCCTTTCAAGGATGTATAACTTAACTCTAATCATAACAGGCAAACCCAAATTGGCAGACATACTGCAAAATAAATTATCTATAATCTTCAGAAGTGTCATGGTCATGAAAGTCCAGCAAAGACTGAGAAACAATTCAAGATTAAAAGAAATTAAATAAGTATGACAACTTCACATCATTCTGAACTGGATACCTTTGCCAGTCGGAAAAAAAAAAAAAAAGATTACTGAACCTCCAATGAAACTCAAACAGAAACCAAAGACTGGATGGCAATAATGTGTCAATGTTATTCTCCTAATTGGATACTCCTATTAGGATTTGGTAAAACCACCTCCTTTGTAAGAAACATACACTAAAACATTAGAGCATGACAAAACATTCAGTAAGCTTTACTTTTGGTTCTTTACAGAATTAAGCTCAAAACTGTCTACAGCTGGTGTGCATTAATTAGTACCCAACACTTCAAACTGTGGGATCAGTGCTGGCTGACTCAGTCAGTAGAGCATGTGACTCTTAATCTCAGGGTCATGAGTTCAAGCCCCATGTTGGGGGTGGAGCCTCATTTAAAATTTTTTTAAATAAAAATAAAACAAATTGTGGGATCATATCTCTCAGAAAAAATGTGCTGAAATATTCTGTGCTCCTTTTCACCACTACTGTCAGATGCTCTCAATGAACATCTCAAACTAGTACTGAATGAGGTCATGTCTTCCCCAAACCATTCACTACAAGTCAAAAGTTAGGAGTTCATCCATCCATCCCTTTCCTATGAACTCTTCCAGATCCCCTGGGACAATGTTTCCTTTGTCAAAATCTTTTTCTTTGAAATTAATTAGGTGATAGTGTCTTCTGCTACCAATACTTTAAATTGTCATATTCTGCTGTCTTTTTTTGTTTTAGAATTTTATTCATTTATCTGATAGACAGAGAAAGATCACAAGTTGGCAGAGAGGCAGGCAGAGAAAGAAGAGGAAGCAGGCTCCCTGCTGAGCAAAGAGCCCAATGCAGGCCTTGATCCCATGACCCTGAGATCATGACCTAAGCTGAAGGCAGAGGCTTTAACCCAATGAGCCACCCAGGTGCCCATACCCTGCTCTCTTAAAGGTGGAGGATTCCAAATTAAGTAACTAGGAAACATCCTGTAATATAAGAGATCTTATAAGGACTCCAATAATTGACTCCTGGTTTTCTAAAGGGAGGAAAGGGGAGAAAGAACTTCCCTTATATTAGGGTAAAGAGTCTTTATGTACAATCTATTTACAAAAAATGGCAATTGATTCTTCATATTACCAGGTCATCACACGGTACGTGGTACATAGATCAGTAAATATGTACAAGACTTACAAGTGATTCTATACTTTCTTAAGTATTTTCTGAATAATCTCATTTGAGCTGAACTATTTAAAATTTTTTTTAAAGATTTTATTTATTTATTTGACAGAGAGAAACACAATGAGAGAGGGAACACAAGCAGGGGGAATGGGAGAGGGAGAGGCAGGCTTCCCACTGACCAGGGAGCCTGATGGTAGTGCTGAGCCAAAGGCAGTCGCTTAACAACTAAGCCACCCAGGCACCCCTGAAGGATCTCATTTTTGAAGTCCATCATACCACCCAGGAAATTCAGTAAGAAGGCACAGGCTGGCACAGTTGCTATGTGTTTGAAAATGTCTCTGGAGTTCTTTTCCTTAGCCAAGTATATTCAGTAGCATTAGATCTTCTTTTAGTAGGCCACGTCTTAGCTGACTCAGCATATACTCAAATTGCTCAGAGAAGTGAAGTACTGTTTGTAAAGAGGCTTATGAATTTAGAATACACTACTGAACAGGCTTGTTAAGCTTTTTCAGAATAATAATGTTTAATCTTAGTGTGGGTACAGTGAGATACAAACTCTCTGGAAAATAATTTAATAAGACATATACAAGGTGTCTCCTGGAAATATATTCTAAGTCACTCAAAATGAAAGCAAAAGATTTATGCACAAAGATGGTAATTAGTTTTTTAACATTTAAAAATGAAGATTCTAAACACCCAGAAAAATGACAAATCACATGATGTTCATCAAATACATTATACAGTAATTTCAAATTATGTCATGAGAAATTTTTAGTAATAGGAAAACATTAACACATCATCCTAAGTGTACAAAGCATACAAAGTAAAATAAGCATATGAAACTACAAACACATATAAAAATTCTCAACTATGAAACATGAACACGAATTAAATACTGAGAGGAAATATGCCAAAATAGTAAGAATGGCACTTCCTAAATTGAGGATTATTTCTCATTTTCATTTCTACTCTCATCCAAGCATTCTATAATATGCATGTATTACTTTTATAATCAGAAAATAATATTTTTTAAACAAAACAAAAATACAACAAGCTGGTCTTCAAAGCAAAATCAATTTTTACTCAAAATACTCTTTCAACTCACATGATGAATACTTGGATTCAAAGAACTCAGAGAATAAAGTCCAAAGTAGTTCTAGCCAGGAGAGCAAATACCACTATACCATATAATCTTATCAAAGCTTAAAGACAGGCATTCCTTCATATTCCTATTTATTATCCTATTCAGGTACTATTCTAGAAAATGGGTATATTTGCCATGCAGTGAACAAGACAGGACCCTTTTCCTCAGGAAACTTAGGTTCTGGTGGGAGAGAAAGACAATAGATAGGAGGGGGGAAAAACATGGAATATAATTTCAGGCAGTGCTAAGCACTATGAAGAAAAAATAAAGCAGGGTAAAGGAACACAGTGAAAAGCAGGAAGTTATTTTAGGCTAAGTGGTCAGAGAAGGCCTCTCAAGAGATATCTGATCATGGTGGTCAGTTATTTGGCTAAATGCTGCTCTAGATGTTGCTGTGAAGGTATTTTGTAGATGTGATTTACATTTACAACTGGTACATTGTGAATAAAGCAGATTACCCTCCATAATGTACGTGGGCTTCATTCAGTAAGTTGAAGCCGTTAAGAGTAAAGATTCTGTCTCAAGACTACAACAGAGAAATCATGCCTGAGTTTCCAGCCTGCTAGTCTATCCCACAAATTTCAAACTTGCCAGTCCCCACAGTCACATGAGCCAATGCTGTAAAATATCTATTTAACCACCCACCTATGTATCTACCTAATTATCTATCTACTGTTGGTTCTATTTCTCCGAAGAACCCTAATACACTAGCCAACCTTGGTCTCCCTGCTTCCTTTCTTCATTCTATCATCTGCACAGCAGCCAAAGATCCTGCTTAATGTTAGAGAGACAAACTACTCCTCTGTTCCAATTTCTCTAATGACTTCCTATCTCATGTAGAATAAAAGCCCCAAATCTTGGATCTAAGATATTATGTGCTTTACTCATTTTCTTTTTCTCCCCACTAAAATGTAGGTTCCAAGACGGAGTGGCGTTTGTCTGTTATGGACAATCCTGTATACCCACCCACCCCCCACATTAATCCCCAGCACAGAGTAGGAGCATCATAAATATTTGTCGCTTAAAGAAAAACAGATGAGTAAACAAGGACTGATCTTTAATTTGGTCTTTGTGCTTTCCTATGTTTTCCAATTCTCTACACGGGACATGTACTTTCACTATGATCATACACTGCTGAGAATACTAAAGTCCCCCCGCCTTATCCACAGTTTCACTTTCTGTGGTTTCAGTCACCCACAATCAATTGCAGTCTGGAGGCAGATGATTATCCTCTGACATGTCATCAGAAAGTCACCAGTAGCCTAGTGCTACGTCACAATGCCTCCATCATTCACCTCATTTCATAACATCATGTAAGCATTTTATCATCTGATTTCATCACAAGAAGTACACAGTACACTAAGATACTTTGAAAGAGAGAAACCACATTCACACTTTTATTAGTACATTGTTAAAAATTTTTCTATTTTATTATTAGTTTTGTTAATCTCTTAACTGTGCCTAATTTATAAAGTAAACTTTATAATAGATATATATGTATAAGAAAAAACATAGTATATACAGGGTTTGGCACTATCTGCAGTTTCATATATCCACTGAGGGACTGGGAAAGTATTCCTCACAGAAAATGGGGGAACTACTGTAACGTAAATTAGAATAATCTTTTTCCTTGAAGTTTGATCAAACTTTCAAAGCCCTAAGAAAGGTTGTATGCTTCCTCTGACTCAGACTTTTTCCAATGAATAATACAATCTGAGGAATTAACCACAGACACTTAAACTTAGTGACTATGCACCCAGACAATGAAACTCTGCACAGTTATTGGGACTTTTACTAATATGAACCATATTAATAAAACTCAGGTTAAAATTCAGTATATAGGTATGGGCCTATATATAAACAAAGAAACAAGAAATATATATAATACATATATAGAAATAAAATGTCAAGAAAAAAAGAATGGACATTAAAATGAAGTGAGATTATGGCTGAATAGTTCATTTCTTTTTCATACTTTTAAAATTTTTGCAATGAGAAAATGTTACTTTCATAAAAGGAATAATATAAATCAATAGAAATACATAAAATAAGCATTTTTATAAGTAACATAATAAATGTCTGCTATATGAGATATAAGACTTCATTTTTGTTGAAAAGGTAAAGACATTTTCTAATGTGGTCTGAATCCCACTTGTTTGCTTCCCCTATCCTCAAATTATACTGGTAAACTTTATCATCATGCACTCTGTTTTACAAACAGTAATGTAAAACTATTAGTAACACAGAATGTAGTTTTAATTTTCCCACAGTAGAGGCTCTCTCTTCCCTTGGAAATGTGATTTCTTTAGTGCACTGAACTTTCAAAGTCTATAAAATGGTCCAAGTGGGGTACCTGGGTGGCTCAGTCAGTTGAGTGTCCAACTCTTGATTTTGGCTCAGGTCATGATCCCAGGGTTGTGAGACCGAGCCCTGTGTCAGGCTCCGCATGCTAGATGTGGAGCCTGCTTAAGAGTCTCTCTCTCCCTCTCCCCTTCCCCGTGCTTACTCCCCCCCTTTCAAGTTCTTTCTCTCTCTCTCTCAAAACAATAAATTAAATATTCCAACTTCCATGAAAACAATTCAGTCATACCTATTAAAAAAAAAAAAAAAAAACCACTGCCCACTTTGTGATAAACCAATGAGCTATACACTTAAGAGTTCTGCATTTTTCAGGGTGCCTGGGTGGCTCAGTTGGTTAAGCAACTGCCTTCAGCTCAGGTCATGATCCCGGAGACCCAGGATCGAGCCCCACATCGGGCTGCCTGCTTGGCGGGAAGCCTGCTTCTCCCTCTCTCACTCCCCCTGCTTGTGTCCCCTCTCTGGCTGTGTTTCTCTCTGTCAAATAAATAAAAATCTTAAAAAAAAAAAAAAAAGTTCTGCATTTTTCTATAACTATGTTGTAATTCAAAAAAGAAAAAAAAAACTGCACTCTTCTTTTTCACCACCCCCTCCCTCACCAAATCTATGAATGTTAAAAGTACCGCTAGTGAGTTATTTAGACTTTATAAATCTGAGGACATGTTTGTAATGCAGTGTTAAGTAAATAAAGGAAATAAAGGAAGGTGCTGTATCAGTTTTTCTAGGGTGAGCCCATTCTCCCTATTTAAAAAAAGGAAGGGAAACCCCTTAACTGTAGAGTTATTTACCTAAGGTTAGAAGCAAAAACAAAACAAAACAAAAATCCAAATACACAGTGGTAGACAACAAACTGTTAACATTTGGATGCAGGGGGAGATTGGAAGGGAGAGATTATTAAACTTTTCTATATACAGATAATTCAATTAACAACACTGATATTCTTTGATCAAGCAATTGTACTTCTAGGAGTTTATTCTACAGACATAATCTTGCAAGCCTAAGATAAATGTCCAGTGGAAACAGTAAAGTGGTGTGCTAGGACACAAAAAAACCTGAAGTCTAAAGTTCCTTCAATAGGGAATTGGCCAAAATCTTTTTTAAATGATAAATGTTATAACGGAGTATTATTGCAACTATAAAAAAAAGTAAGATTGTATAGGGTTTTATATGGTGACAGGGAAGAATGGTCAACATATACTAAAAAAATACTGGGAAACTAATAGTGATATTTTGGGAAGTGAGATCTGGGGTCAAAGGAAATTTTATATGTCTTTCATAACTTTCAGTAACAATCATATTAAGTCTATGAACCAGTTTTACAATTTTCTTAATGCTGACATGAAACTGACTTCTCAAACTCCTTTTTACTTTTTAGGCCATCTTAGATTTGCTTTAAAAATGCCCTGGCAAAAAACTAAGTTGGAGAAGAAAAAAGCTGAACTAAGAATAACATTAATTTTGAAATTGTTCAAGACTGAGCTGAATGGTACTCTTTTATTTTTCTGTATGTTTGGGAATTTCCATAGTAAAATTTTTCACATAAAATCTTACAAAAAGCCCTGCTATGTAATACAGATAAGTTCAGAATAAGCACAATGCTAGGCCTTCCTTTAATCCACTAGTGCCTCCAAAGTCAAACTCTGGAGTTCCAAGGGACATTTAAAACACCATTGGTTACAATCATTATCATCACCATAATAACACAGAGCCTGCATAATTTGATGGATTCCTCCTTGCCTAACAGAAGGAAGACAGACCCTAAACCAGCAACAGATGTTCTCTCCGGGTGGTGAGTGTACCAATGAGTTTTTTGGTTGTTGTTGTTGTTTTTTTTTTTAAAGTAATGGTATTTTGTAAATTTTCTCATAAAGAAAAATTTAATGTTCATAAAATATAACAGACTGTGCCATTAAACAATCCAAAAGGTCACCCAAGCCTTCACAGTAGCCTCAGAGTGCAAAATGATATAATAAGAAATGATAAAACCCCAATGTCCATTAAAAAAGAAATACAGACAGCGAGTTGGAACAGCCACGTCTGACATACTGAATAGCTCAACAAAAGGAGAACACCTGACAGTGGGCCATATCATCTGCCTGGTCCTTTATCCTATTCTTAGTCTGCCCTATAATGGAATCCAAGACTGTAAGACTGGAATTCCCTGTCCTTGAATAGGGAACCAGGAAAAAGCAATGAAGGAAATGGATTTTCATCCCCTCGACAACAAGCAATCAGTAAAGGATAGCTGTTACTTTCCTCTACTTCACAAAATCCTATAGGTAAATATAACTATCTCTATTTTTAAGGATGAGGAAACTGAAGTTCGGGTAAGTTAAGCAACTGTGTAGTGTCACAGAGCTACTAAGTAGCAGGCAGAAGACTAGAACTGAGTTTGTCTGCCCCAGAGCTAGGATTCTTTCTATAAACTACAGCCCTATCAAAAAAATGTCCTTTGATTCACGGTAAGTTCCAACTGTAAAGTTCTTAAATCTCTGTGGCTCACTATCTATATTAAAAGTAAAAAAAGAAACAAGAAAGGCAGCTGTCACAAAGTTGTACTGATTGTCCAGCACTATCTGCACTAGAGCTTGGAAGGAAGAAGCACTAAAACTTGATTCACATGATCCTTGCTGTCAATCCAAATCATCAGTCCTTCCCTTGAGAAAAGCTTATCACTAATACTCTCCCCAGCTGAGAGCTAGCAAATGGCATTCCCAAGAAAATCTGTCAGTCCATTACATGGAATCTCTACCGTTCTAGGCACATTAGCATTCAACTTTCAACACTGAAACAAAGAATTGTTCCAACCTAAAAATGGCATTTGCCAAGTTACTATCACTATAGCATGGTGACTAAGACACCGGCTTTGTGGTTACCCCACACCTACATTCACAACCCAGCCCTGCCACTTTAACAAATGGGTAACCAAGTCAGTTCAGTAACTGCAGGTACCAAAAAGCAATTACAGATAACACCTCCATAAGGACGAAATGAAATAATCTAGTACCTAGAGCCTGACACAATAAACGATACACACTATTATTAACATTGGTATTATT
Source organism: Spilogale gracilis (assembly GCA_004023965.1). Taxonomy (NCBI): domain Eukaryota; kingdom Metazoa; phylum Chordata; class Mammalia; order Carnivora; family Mephitidae; genus Spilogale; species Spilogale gracilis. The sequence goes on from PITA01001007.1 coordinate 100,517, forward strand.
CCTGTGCCAAATTAGTCTTAGCGTCTTAAATACTCTTCATGGTCTGAACTCTTGATTATCTGATTTAACAATCAACTGGTTCAATCTGGAGAGCTGAACCAACTGAGAAATTGATTCAGTTCAGCTTGTTCAGAGACATCCAGATATTCCAGTTCAACTGTTCTAAAAAAAAATGTTTAGTCTTTACTTAAACTGGTTCACATTTTTTTTTTTTTAAGCACATACACCTTTGGATAACTTCATAGTTTATCACACATTCTCTCTCTCTCCCTCTCTCTCTCTCTGACTTTATTTGCAGTTTAGTCTGGATTTTCTTTCACAGGTCTGCTTTCTACAACGTACTCCTTCAGAGGAGGGAACAAGTTTGTTCATCTTTATGTGGCCAGCATCCATATAGGCCTTGGTACATACCAAATGCTCAGTAAATATTCTTGCAGAAAAGCCATTCAGGAACTTCACTAGCTTTAAGATTCAGGGGGGTTCATTTTGGTAACAGGAATGCAATTTTTTTCACCTACAAATATTTGACAGGTTTTTCTTTATGTTCAAATAAATAATAGCTAAACAAGCCATACACCAGATATCTCAAAAGTAAAGTTTTCACAAACAAAACTGAGATGGAAAATTCCAGAAATAGTAGTATTCAAGCACAGAGAAAAGAAGAATTGTGGAATCAAGCTGAGCTAGGGTTCAAATGCCTGCTTTACCACTTCACAGCTCTGTAGTATTAACTTGGGTCCAATGACACATATCACACCTCGGAAACTCAGTTTGCACATGTGAAAAATGGGGGGGGAAATAACACCTACCTCACTGGATTGTGAAGCACCAAGTACTGTTGATGCTAAGAAGTCTTTATTTTTTTTAACAGTTTATTGAGGTAAATAAGTGATTTTTATTTTTTTCAATCTTAGTGATCCCTTTTGGCTTCTCACAGACAGCAAGCAGAATCCAAAGGGATTGCATAATGTCTAAAGGTATCTACTATCTTTATTTCTGCTTTTCAAAAGGTACAGTAATTCAGCCACATAGACAAGCTAATTGGCTCAAGTTCCAACTGGCAATGGGTCCGGTGTGCTAATTTTAAAGATGACCCGGTCATGCAACTCCAGAGCCCAAGCAAAGTCAAGCAGGCTCTGCAGATAACCTGTTCTCTTCTTCTTCTTCTTTTTTAAAGATTTTATTTATTTATTTGACAGAGAGAAACACAGCTAAAGAGGGAACACAAGCAGGGAGAGTGAGAGAGGGAGAAGAAGTAGGCTTTCTGTTGAGCAGGGAACCTGATCCGGGGCTCAATCCCAGGACCCCGGATCATGACCTGAGCCGAAGGCAGACGCTTAACGACTGAGCCACCCAGGAGCCCCAACCTATTCTGTTCTGAGGCCTTTTTCTTTTTTTTAAGATTTTATTTATTTATTTGACAGAGAGAGAGATCACAAGTAGGCAGAGAGGCAGGCAGAGAGAGAGGAGGAAGCAGGCTCCCCACAGAGCAGAGAACCCAATGCGGGGCTCGATCCCAGGACCCCAAGGCCATGACCCGAGCGGAAGGCAGAGGCTTAACCCTCTGAGCCACCCAGGTGCCCCTGAGGCCTTCTTACAATGGGCTCGCTGAGAAGTATGCAATGTCAGCCAAGAGTCATCTTTGTGATAAACCAAAGATGTAACTTATAAGGAACAGGTATTCTCTGAAAACCCAAGCCCAAATTCAGTCAACTAAATTGTAGCACTGTTTGGAGACTGGAGATAGAGCAGAAACACTGGTGTTAAAACAGTATTATATATAAAACCAGTGAGTAGATAGGAAGAAAATCTTAAGATGTTCTTAAATACATGTTTACTTCCATTCACAAAGGGAACAAAACAGAGTAATGATTTGCTAATTCCAATCAGCTGAGTACATGTTTCATTTTACTGTGCTAAAGACTCTCAATTATATACTAAAGAAAACAAAACCCTAAATAAACACAATTCCCAATACATCTCTTAAAGCAGTATTAGCTCCATTCACATTTCAGTGACTATCATTCAGTATTCCACCATATTTCAAGGTTAATCAAGGCAAAGTTTACATTTTTTCTCTTAAATGATTTTCCCTGGGAGAGATAAGTCAACGAACTTTGAACACATTTGGGTTTCCATTTTCAACAAGGTAAGAATCCGTATTTCTTCCCACTCACTCCACCTCCAGAGAATTCACAATACTGATACTAAAATATATTGAATAATGTTTCCCACCGGTCAATTACTTTGAACTGAATGCAATAAAAAGAATCTGTACTTCAATCTGCACTACAATTCTTCCCCTACCTAAATTTCTGGAAAAAACCTCATTTGCCCCATAACAATTAACTTTAAACATTCAAGTAATAAGCATTTCAGAAAAACACACTATTACTATAATGCAAATATCCATTATTAAGCACCAAGGAGAGTCCATGCAACAACATCTGCCATTTCAAGAACATTTTTGTGAAAGTTACACTGCATACGGGGAAGCTGCTTTTCCAAAGATAAATACACATTACACTGGAGCCTCACTGAAACACCCAATCCTTGGACCCTAAGTGTTGTACTGCCTTTTTATGCAGACTCCTATAACAACTGGATCTTGTACTGAATTCACTGTCTAGTTAATTGTGTTAGTGAGGTTCCAGTACAGTTTTCCAAAGAAAGCACTTTGAATCAATAACCACACCAATGCTACTCAGAATAAGTAAATAAAATACACAATCCCAATATGAAAGAAAGTCTCCTCCTTCCTGGTTTCCCCACTCCATTTAGAGACTGTAAATATGAATAGAAAAATAACCTTGAGAACAGTAAAGTCATCCATGCCATTCAGTAATATCACTCTAACTCATTTCCTCACTTTACAGTGTTTTCCTAAAACAGAGCAGTCTCCTCAGGACAACAAGAATTTAAAACGCTTTTTAAAGCTATAATAAACTGGGTGGAATATGCAGTGATGAAAACTGAATATTGCTACTGAAACCATACTTAATTAAATACACATTTTCTCTAAAAAGAACTTCCCCAATAAAGCCACAATGTTTTCTGCCTTGGCTCCCTTAGAATCCATCCCAACAAGTGAATGCAGCCCGGCCCTCCGGCTAACAATTTTTTTCCTGAGCAACCCCTCCCCACCCCCCGAAAGTTTTACTTTTATCTGTGGAATTCTCTGCCAGCCTCGGCCTGGAAACCTGGGTGGATCCTGAGGACAGGTGTCAGATCTGGCCTTTGGGAAGTGGCCCAAACCAACAGTTATTGGCAGCATAAAGCCGTGACCTTTAATAAACTTCAATTTGAGATTTTATACAATTAGTAATTCCCTCCCTACTCCTTTTTTTGAAGGAGGGAGAGAAAGCATGCCAAAACGATGAGTTTCAAAATAGAAAAATCACCACTTTAATTATGAAACCCTCCCAACTCAACAAAGAACTGTTAAAAGTAGCCAAATGGAAAATGTCAGGGTTTTGTGGGCACATGCACAACTATTGAACATGAGAATCAGAACTTCGGGGAGGAGGGGAATAAAAGCAGGAGCAGAAAAAGAGGAGTAGAACCGGGCCCAGCCGAAGACCCATTTTCTCAGAGGGGCCCCTCTTGGTACTAACTCCTCCGTGTGGGGCACCCAGGCTGGAGAAAAGCAGAGGGTTACACAGAACATTTAGCAGACTTAACATTGGATTAAACACACTACTGCAAGTTTCAACAAATGTTCATGGCATACGTAAAAAACACATTTACAACAAGAAAGAAGAGAGGCACCTGGAGACATCTGACACTGGGCATGCTCTGCAGGCAACTCAGTGCGCACATGCTCTCTACCAGGTTGGCGCAGCCTAGCCACAAAGACCTTGGCACAGAACACTGCAGGATGACAAAAAGGAAGGAAGAGAAGAAGCAGTTAGAGGCCGCAACAAATCACTCCTTCACACAGGCAACTTGAATGTTAGTTGGGCAGGGGATGCACCTTTGGCAGTTTGGAGGTCAGGGATGGTGGTCCTAGACAACTTACTGAAACCCTGGGAGAGGGCCCACTTTCTAGCCTACAGAAAGGAGGTTTCTGCTCCCAACCACTAATTCCTCAGGACACTGTGAACAGAATCAAGAGGGAGAGAGAGAATGTTTAAATGAAAACCCACTAAAGGAAACCGTGGAAGTCTGAATGCACAAGACTAATGATAAGATTGTGACTATAACTTAATAAAACTAACGTTTTCTAGTCTGAGTCATATAATTATAACTGCCATCATTACATCACCTACTATGTGCCAGGGACTTTAAATGTGTTTTCTAATTCCCATACCACAGTAAAGAAACAGAGGCTCAGAGGTTAAATCATTTGCACAAGGACACACAGCAAAGGAGGGGAGAGCCAGAATTTCAAACCTTTGTTTGTCTGCTATTAAACCCACATTAATTCTACAAGACTATGATGCTTCTGTTGTAAAAATTTTGAACATCTGAATTTTTATCATGCAGATACAGTTTTGTACTTCCCTAAATAAAATCACAGGACACCTATAGACATGAGCAAAAGGAATAAGAAAGATGAGTGATAGATTGATAGATACAGGCAATAAAAGAGCCGATTAAAAACATATCTGATTTTTCAGTGACACCCACATTGCTGTCTTCCCAAAGAAAAAACTTTGGAATATGATGATTTTAATTTTAGACTTCGTTTACAAAGTTCATTTGACACAAGCAAGAACTTAAAGGCTTATTTCATTTACCCATTCCCATTCTCTTTTAAAAGCTTGCTGGTCTTAAGAGAATTAAGAAAAAAGAAAAAAATATGAAAAAGAACATATGCATTAAGACATTAGATTATTTATGGTATTCAGTAAGTACTTTTTTTCTGCAAATCTAAGAGGCCAATTAGTTTACTATAGCAAAAACAATAACCATGCAAAAAAGAAAATTTTTTTTAACTGAAGGTGGATGTTTGGTTTTAACCAAAATACTCCAAAAGTCTTAGACTCAACATCATAAACTTGTTTGTCCTAGCTATAATTAGGATGGTCAGACATCCTCATTTTCCTTGGAGAATCCAGGTTTATACTTGTTGTCCCGGCATAACTTTCATTCTCAAAAACGAGACAAATTGTGGTCATCCCAATTATAAACAAAGACAGCTATGCTTAAAAATCAAATAGAGCTGGGCTCCTATCCAGCATTTGCCACTTACCAGTTACGTCTCACCTATAATTTAACTAGAGTATTGAGATATTTATTTACTTATTTATTTTAAAGAAGGCTCCTTGCCCAGCATGGAGCCCAGTGCAGAGCTTGAATTCACAACCCTGAGATGAAGACCTGAGCTGAGATCAAGAGTCAGAAGCTTAACCAACTGAGTCACCTAGGTGCCCCGAATATTGAAATTATTTAGACAAGGCATTTGAAGAATACAAAACCAGAGGAATCAAATGGAATAAAAACAAACAGCAGCTTTTTGGTAACAACCATATATTTCCAACATGTGTCTTTACTGCAAAGTTTACCACAGCCAATACAGAAATGTATCACTGACCCTCCAGGGATCCATATTTTGTTATGCCAACACTTTCAGAGTGCCACAAAAGATGCTGAATAAATGTTTGTAGAATAATATAATGAAAACAGCTGCCATTTATCAAGCTTTTGTTATATGCTAGACAGCTGACAGAGTAAACCCCTGACAAAAACTTTTTTTTTCCATAAAAACTCTTTAAGAGAGGTATTATTCCATTTTACAGATGAGGACTCCAAAGCTCAGTAAAGAAGTGTTTGATTTATTGAAACAGCAGCTTGTTCAAGGAGCAAGAAAACAAGGGCTAATTGATAGTAAAATTAGGACAAGAAATTAATCCGGCCTGACTCCAAACAAATCTGTTTTCTTTCCACTAAAACAAACACTCTATCCAGAGATACCTAGCAAATGCTTATTAAAAGAATACTTACATCAGTATGCATCAGATGGGCAGAGAAAAGGCCCAAACACATTACATCCGTATACACTGCTTATGTGGATTATTTTAAATTAAATTTAACTAAATTAAATTTCCAACACCCCACAGTTGAATTTTAAGTTTCCTTTTTGGAATCTTTATAATTATCCAAATCACAGAATCTCTCAGATCTAAGAACAGAGCTTAAGGATTATACCTAGATTCAACAACCGGTACCAAATTAATACCAAAGTTCATCTGCAAATCAACTCTCATTTATTCCACAGAACCAGTGAGGTTCCCTCTGCAAGATTTAATATGCATTTGACTCAAATTATAAAACTATGAAGGCATAAGAATGATTAGATTATCTTAACGTCTTGGGATCCAAAACTTAAAAAAAAAAAAAAGGACACATTTTTATTTAATAAACCAAAGAATCATACAGAATGGGAAGACAATTTAGTCTGCACTCGCATCCCTGATTTTAGAAGAAACTGGAGCCCAAAGAAGAAAAATAATGATCTTCTCAAAGTTTCCTAACCATCTAATAACCTAATACTTACAAATATATGGAAAACTTAAAAGAAAATTTTCTAAAAACTTAATTTCAAAATATTAGCCATGTTTTACAAATGCTTTTAAAAGCTTGTTATTAAAATTGTATATTCAGGAAAAGGTAAGAACTCTCTCAAGATCTGATTTCCAAGAATGTACAATTCTATGAAAGACACTGTGGGGTACAAAGAGTGATTCCAGTATTTATTAAAGGTATTAGAACTTCTTTACTTTCATACAATTACCTTGAAGCTAAGAAACCAACGACAGTGTTGAAAAATAGGCTTTACACAACAGAAAATGCAACTCCAGGAAATACACCCATCTTTAAATAAGGATGTACCTGCTAGTCAAACAAGGCTCCTTAAGTGTAACGGCCCAAGAAGACATCAATCTAATTTGAAAGTAACGGATAAAAATAAAAAAGTTCTGCATTTATCAACCTAAGACCATTAAAATGCAAGTTGGACCACAGCAGTAACTGATCCTTAAAGCTTCTAATTTTAAATGTAGGGACCTGGTTGGAAATCTATGTTGACTTGTGAAAATAATCATTATCTATCATTCTTTAACAGAATAATGTAAAGATTTCTTCCTATTAGCTACGTTCACAAGGTAGACTATTTTGTCTCTCTCTCTTTTTTTTTTTTAAAGATAACTGGTCTCTCTTTAAACCTGAGGAACCACTACCTCATTATTAAAATATGTTTCAAAAACTTACCCTAACACCGTGGGTATTTACCAGTTTTAACAAATGATTATTGACCTACTTATTAAGCCAACAACAATACCAACTAAGCCTCTTTCCTCTTGAGACTTCAGCCTCAAGCTCACGAGAAACCCAAGGGGGTTACAATGGGGACACTTAAGAGGCCTCTCAGGGATAGAAAACCCATGAGATGTTTGCTCCAAGAAATGTTTGCTCTGATTTCACAGTTAGCTACTTATAATGACTAGTATTCTAATTTAGAATTATTCATAAGGAATAAGAAATGCTTCACACAGGGTTCTAATATTAACAGCAAATACCCAATTATATTGATTATATTTGCACACTCTATAGCCAAAGAAAATAGTACATGAGTCAAGGAAACTGACAGTATTTATTAATTCTGTCATACCCACTGTACAATGAAAAACCAAAATCAAGGCCACCATGTTAAGAAACACTATAAGTTAGTAAAGGCAAGAAGAATAATAGCCTTTGGCATTTTTCAAAAGCAAAAAGTTATTAAAAGAGGTGGGAGGTAGGAAAGAAATGTCCTAGGCTCTCTTCCTATTGCCATAGGAACCACAAATCAAAAGGAAAAAGTGGTTGCAGGCACCTTGTCTTCTAATTGGCTGGCTTGAAGGAGAACTCACAAAAGCTAACTTTGGTCTGTTTCTAGATGGGATTGTTTTGAATATCCTGCCCTGATTCCTTCTCAAAGAGGCAATTCTTTTAAAAGCTACCCAAGGCGGTATTTTATGTCAATCCCTGATTCAGAAATAAGGTTACCTTATTTTCTATATATTTATAAATATAAATTTAGGGGTTTCCTATAAATCCCCTATTTTTTTTCTTTAAACCGCCTCCCACAGAATCATTATCAGACTCATCTAACTCCTGTCATCATGTTTGCGATAACTGAGTGGCTTAAATACTATTCCATTCGACAAACAACTTATCTGAACTTACATCTGCAGAGAGAAAAGCAATTAAGGCGTTCTCTCTTGTCCAGGAGTTCACAGGAGGAAATTCCGAGAATGTGCAGTGTAACACACACACACACACACACACACACACACACACACACACACACACACACACGACTTAGCCCACCCAAAGGAGGAGGATGCCTGAACTAAGCCACAAAGGATGAGTAGGAGGCAGCCAGGGTAAAAAGAGAAAGAAAGGCATTCCAGGCAGAAAAAATAGCATAAGCAAAGCCAAAGAGCTAAGAAATGGCACATCCTACTCAAGGATCTGCAATTAATTTAGCAGTACTAAAGTATTTCGGTATGAGATGGGGAAAGCTGAGAGGCCAAATCACAAGAGGTCTTTCATAAAACATTCTATCAAACTTGGGACTTCATTCTGTAGACAACAGCTCTTACACTGTGTGCTACCAGTAAACAACCAATCCTTCCCTAGTGCGCAGTCCAATTTACCAAGAACATGCCCAAGAGCATTTTTCAGCAACTCCGCATACATACCGTTTCAACCATATCTGTCAAAGGGAGAGAAGCAGGTCATGCAACATACTGGCAAGGGTTAGGGTGATGTTCTTAGACTAAAAGTCAGGGACAAAGCAAAATATCAAGCCAAAGCCAAGCCAACTCAAGCCAGCATCAAAGAAAGAACCTTGGCAACTGGAAAGAAGCATGCTGAGGAGAAGTTAGAAACAGAAGTTTCTTGGAGAATCTAACAAGACAGCCTCTCATTTTTATTTTACAACCAACACAAATTTCTTTCAGTCAGGTTACAAAAAGTAGATACAAGGGCCAGCACTCACCTTTGGAAGTACATTTCTACAGTCAATTTTCATGCCCAGTCTAGGTTTTTTGTTTGTTTGTTTGTTTTTCCAATAAAACTTCCACCATGCCCTACTGACAGGATAGGATATAAAACAAACAGTGCCACAATAATGAAATGGGGGCTACCAAATAAGAGAAGTGAAATAAAAGGTCTATTTTATGGTTACTATTTGGCCATAACACTCTCCACTGGAATCTCTATCCTGGAGTGGGGATTTGGTCCTGAAGAACCATACAACAGACAGGCTCAAGGAGATTATGCAACTCCAGCTCTCTAAACCTCGATGTGCAAGCTACAGAGTATCCATTCTTTTAGCTGTAGGTTGTCTTCACCTTAAAGAAAATAAAGCAAATATTAAAATTCACCCAAATCAGGAACTATCCCTATTGTGTCTGAATTCTCAGACTGCTGCTTTTGAAGAAGTAGCAGTAGTCGTAATGAAAATAGGGCCACAGAAAGCTTTTAAAAGCATCCCCTAAGACTCAGAACCTAGGCTTCTGTTGTAAAAATGTTTGATGGCAACCTATAAGAGCAAACTCCCACCAAAAACCTGTACTGCTTTTAAAAACAAGAACCATAATAATCAGGTTGTAGAGTAAAAGTTAATACACAATTTGAAGGCATTCTCCAAAGCCTTCTAGCCTCCATGTGTGAAAGACCTTCTTTTCCTTATAATGATATTTTATTATAGCAGAATTTGACAGTAACCATGTGACATATCCAAGAAAGTTACTGCTTCAATTCCTAGCAACTGTGGGGTAGAACCACATATTTGTAGATAATACACCACAGAGCATTTTCAGGCTGGGATATACATTAAAAGAAGAAAGGTGTATGGAGAACAGGAGGCAGAGGAAAGAAAAAAAGTAGGGTAAGAGTGAGAAAAACTGATATTACCTGCAAATTTTAGAGCTTCAAGCATCACCAAAGAGGAATGAAATCAGGACTCAAAGCCAGAGCCCAAAGTTTCCTTAAACCTTATAATAATTTAAAAACTAAATCTTTCAGTGTCCAATTACCTCATCTTGAATGATTATCTAGATGAGATAACAGAACCTAAAGCTAATAAAATTAAAATGCATCTATGCAGTTATCTTTGGTAGATGGCTGAAGGTAATTTTTCTCTAATGAATATCTAGTAGTTATGACAATAGTTTGATACTACATTGCATAATTTTAAGTGATGCTTTAATTTTATAATTTATATAAGTTGCTATATGTTATAACTAGTAATGTAACAACTTAAATAAAACAAATTATTTTCCCAAGAATGAGTTGAGTCCATTTTAAACAACTGTGGTTTAAAATGTGTCAAGAAGCTGGAATGCTAGAAAAATATTTTACCTAGTGACCCTCAGAAATAGCAGGAAATCTCAAAGTGGTAACACCTTAGTCCTGAGTAACTCCAAAGGAAAAAAAAAAAATCTTTATCCACTTTACAACTACTACCCAGGATTCAAAAATGTCACCAGGTTTTTCAGAGCTCTCACAGAAGCTGCTGGAAAGAAGGATTAGATATATGGGGGTGGGGGAGCAAAATCTCTATTCTAAGCAGCATGACAGAGAACAGGATGTAACAAAATAAATCTATTTCCGGTAGAGCCACATGGGTCCTCCGTTGTACTAGGCCCAGTCTGAGATTCAGCTGCCAAAAAGGAACAGATTCCCCCAGCAAGCTCCAGGTCAGATCAGTCTGAACCCAGTCCCAAAAGGGTTTACCAAGATCCACAAATCCTGAGACTGGAGAGAATTAAATAGTTAAATTAAGTACATCTGAGCCTCTGTCAATTAGCATCTGTGGTGCAAAGAGGGTTATTCAGAACTAGGGGAGCCAACTAAACTACAAGGTTAACCTCATTTTCAATGAAAATAATAAATGTAAAATGAAAGTTTACAAAAAAGGATGAACTGGGAGGGGGATGCACATTCATATTTCAGCGTGCCTACTGTGTATCACACACTGTACAACTGTTGTGATCTCATTAACTCTCACCCACCTCTGGCCAGACCAGTACCTTAGCTTTAAAGAGGAAGAAACTGAGGACCAGACACAGCAAATAACTTGCCAGAGGTCAAAAGGAGCAGATTTGCCATTCTATCTGACTCCAAAACCCCTACTTTCTTCCCTAAATTATACTGCCTTTCACTTCTTTTGCTTGACATTAAACTCAAGAAATTGAACAGTAATTTCTTCTCACCTATTATTTTTATCTACTCATCACCCATCTATACTGCTGATGGGAGTGCAACAGGTAAAACCTCTCCTGTTCGACTTATCAATACATATTCAACAACTGGAAAATATGCACATCATTAACTCAGCAATTTCAGCTACAGGAAATTATACCAGGGAAAAGTTAAAGACAGGTCCAAAATTACAGCTAAGAAGATGTTTATCACATCAGTCATAACAGCAAAGGAAAAAAACGCCCAACAACAGAGACTGGCTATACAAATTGCAGATCATCCAGAAGACAGAATATTATGTGTTTACCAAATAAAAATCATGTTGTAAGAATGTATTTACTGACACAGAAGGAAGTTTACAATATATGGAAAGTTACAATACACTGAAAAAGTTCAAGTAACATTAAGTATTCTGAATAAAAGGCTACAAATAAGGACCTTCATTATGATCTCACTTTCTTATTTAATAAAACATAAAATATATACAAAATACCAGAATTAAATATCGGTGATATTTATTTTACTTTGGTGGCTGGGGGTGTCTACTATAGATTTTCAGATCAGTTGACAGAGTAACCCGGTACTGTTTTCTCAAAATCCTCTCTCCTCCAGGCCACCTCAAAACAGAGTAACTGGCCCTTCCACACTGTTTCTTTTTTTTTTTTTTTAAGATTTTATTTATTTATTTGACAGAGAGAAACACAGCGAGAGAGGGAACACAAGCAGAGGGACTGAGAGAGGGAGACCCAGGCTTCCCGCCGAGCAGGGAGCCCAATGTGGGACTAGATGCTGGGTCTCCAGGATCATGACCTGAGCCGAAAGCAGTCGCTTAACCAACTGAGCCACCCAGGCGCCCCTTCCTTCCACTGTTTAAGGATCTGGTCATAGCAACTTGTCCCTGATTCTAGTCTATTCCCCCTCAATGAAGGTGGAGAACAGATGGGGTTAAGCTAGATATCAGAGTCTGGTTGCACTGTGAGGTGACAAGGACACTACCCTAAATTCATTTCAATGCTTAAGGCTTCTGGAGAGTTGAGGGTACTTAGCCAGAAAACTCTTAGGTACTGGTGTTCTGTCTTAGAGGCTGCCACTTCCAAATAACTGACAATCCATACTACATACTGCATGACATCTGAGAGGACTTCCAGGTGACAGAACTAAAAATTCACCTTGTGTTTTAGACATCATCTGAGAATTGAGGGACATGTGATATCCTTATCATACCAGAGCACCAGGCCCCACTCTTAATCCAACATCCCTGTTCGTCTGCACAGGAACTGATTGATCCACGATCTACTAAATCAAAATCCTTGTCCTATTTTCATATGAGAGAGTGAAAAGTTTGCCATGATTTTAAAAGAACATAAGTACAGAAAGTTAAAACTTTTTTTTTCTCTGATATAATGGATATTCTCATTTTTTCTAGGAAGAGTATCACTTTCAGGAAGATGACTTGACTTACATCTACTCACAATGGGTCTGACTGACTCAATTACAGTTCGACCACATCATAATCTTCTTTTAACTTTTCATTTTAAACTGATTATTCATTCAAAATGACTTACTGAGCATGTCAGTACACTAAATGTGTCAACAGACAATGCAAGAATTCTCAAAACCAAATATGGTGATATTGTTTCTGGAAATAAAGCTATACTATTTCCCAGTTCACTAAAGAACACAACTAAATTCCTAAAAGAAGTATAAAATATTTAAAGAAATGCAATTTCACTGCTTTCAAGAGTATTAAAACTTAAACCCTACCAAGCATATTTTAAAAACACCAAAATGCCAAAAATAAAAAAAAAAACTTTCAAAGCTTCCACCATGCTTCCTGTTTCATTAGCTCTGAACAAGCATTCTACAGAATGAAAGTCGATCCTACAAAGAAACCTTTTGAATTCAAGCAAACCTTACAGCATTTAAACAAACCCTCTAATATTTTCTAAACACTGCTCATTTCTCAAATATATACTTATTCTCAGAGACCTAACCAAGCTCCATCCCAAAGAAGCACACATTGCAAGTTGGGAGTCTCAATCTTTAAAGTTTTATACATACACTAACACATTCAATGGTAATCAGGGGTGCCTGGGTGGCTCAGTTGGTTAAGCAACTGCCTTCGGCTCAGGTCATGATCCTGGAAACCCGGGATCGAGCCCCACATCGGGCTCCCTGCTCCGCGGGAAGCCTGCTTCTCCCTTTCTCACTCCCCCTGCTTGTGTTCCCTCTCTAGCTGTGTTTCTCTCTGTCAAATAAATAAAACCTTTAAAACAAACAAACAAACAATGGTAATCAAAATTTTGCTTCTTCACCTGGGAATATCATGAAACGTGAACTGTCAAAGCCAACATATAAAAAGGTACATTTGGTCATCCCTTAATTAAATTTATAGCAAACTTCACACTTGCTCTACTTTCTCATATAGCCCATTGTCCTCCTATCCTAGGCTGACCTTGGTTTCAAATAAGAATGAAGCTGTGTGCCTCACAATCCACTGGGTTCTGCGAACAAATGAATCTGTCTTTCAGCCAGGGGCTAAGGCTGCCTTAGTGAGGGATTCCTGCTGCTTGCTGCACAGCAAGGATATCTTTGATTCCCTTCACACTGTCTGTCTCCTGCAGGCAACTGGGTAAAGAGAGTTCTCACCACTTGAAGCCAGAGATTTCATTATATTCTGGAGCTGAAAGGGACTCTATAGAGCATTCTATCCATCTTCTTAAAATGCTTTTCTAGCCCAGGTCCTCTAAATCTCTCACATCGTGCTTTTGGTATGCACCTCTTTGAAAGCACTTAGTCTCAACAGCAGATAATCACTGCTAAACACATGATACAGTAAGGTCACCCTGCAAGTTTCAGACTCTTTTTGCAGGAGTACATATGGACATAGGTAGAGTATAACACTCTGGAAGTCCTCACACAAAGGAAGTAATGAAGTCTAAGATGGAAAGCCCAAATATAAATTTAAGAGATAATGGACTTATCAAAAACATTGTTCAACTTCACTGTTTTAATAACTTTATGAATGACTCAGCTATAAGCCATCAGCCAAGATGTTCTACAACGCACAGAACACAGATGTCACCATCATAATAAATTTTTCATTAACTCTGAGAGAACACAGAATTGAGAGGAGGATCAAAAGACAAGCCTCACAGGGACACTTCCTACTGCGTTTAAGAGGGAAAATAATCCACGAGCCACATTTCTCTATTTTTTTAAGCCACGTTTCTTTTCATGGATAAGTTAAAATTTTACAAAAAAAACCCCAGAAACAAAAAAACAAAAAAACAGCTACCAAGACTGGGATGTGAGTGAAAAGAAAAAAGGCTGAAAGGGTGATAATACTATTATTTTGAAAATAATCAAATTTATAAATCAAAAAACTGGTCTATAAATCGCAGGAAAATCTTAAAATAGTAAGTGTTCTTTTAAAAATTGTACTTATTTCCAGGGGTGCCTGGCTGGTTCAGTTGGTAGAGATGCAACTCTTGATTTCAGGGTTGTCAGTTTGAGACCCATGTTGGGTGTAGCGATTACTTAAAAATAAAATCCTTAGGGGGTGCCTCAGTGGTTCAATCAGTTAAGTCTCTAACTCCTGACTTCCTTCAGGTCATGATCTCAGGATTTTGAGACTAAGCCTCACTAAGTATGCAGCCTGCTTAAGATTCCTTCTCTCCCTCTCCCTCTGCCCCTCTCCCCCGGTCCTGCCCCTCAGTTTATACGCTCAAGCTCTAAAAAAAATAAAATAAGCCTTTTTAAAATAAATAAATAATAAATGAATAAAATAAAATCTCTAAATAAAAAATGAAAGTAAAAATTATATTTCATTTCCAAATAATAATTTATTAAAATAGAGTAATTTTTAAGCAATTGGTTA
Organism: Spilogale gracilis; assembly: GCA_004023965.1. Taxonomy (NCBI): domain Eukaryota; kingdom Metazoa; phylum Chordata; class Mammalia; order Carnivora; family Mephitidae; genus Spilogale; species Spilogale gracilis. Next base: position 115,593 of record PITA01001007.1, read on the forward strand.
GGGAATTTACCAATTTATAATGTAATGTTTTTAAGTCCTTACAGTGCCTGTACATAGCAGGAACTCAACAAATATTGGTGAAGTCATCAAATAATTAATATGGAAAGTCCAGAAAGTTTACATGGAGAGCAAAAACCTGACTCAGGGGCCAGAGAAGAATGTTATAATTTTAAGGGGCTGATGATGGACACTTGTTTTTTTGGCATATCACCTAATCACACTGATTGATTCAAGAGTGGGCACGTGTTCTAAATCGAATCCCACTTCTATGGAAGCCTCAAGAAAAGAAATTCTTTTTTTTTTTTTAAGATATTATTTATTTATTTGAAAGAGTGAAACATAGCCAGAGAGGGAACCCAAGCAGGATGAATGAGAGAGGGGGAAGCATCAAGGAGGCCTGCTTCCCACGGAGCAGGGAGCCTGACGGGAGGCTCAATCCCGAGACCCCAGGATCATGACCTGAGCCCGAAGGCAGAGGCTCAATGACTGAGTCACCCAGGCGCCCCCAAAAAGAGATTCTTTTCCCACTGAGCTTGAACGTGACAGGATGAAAGCTGGAGCTACTGATGCCTTCATGCTACCACAAGGAGAGTCTGGAGTTGGTTACCAGGAGGTACCACGTTGGAGTCTGAGAAATAAACCTGAATCTCTACACCTACCTCTAGATTTTTCAAATTGCAAATTCTTTGTTCTGGCTTACACCACTTTTAAGCTGGCTTTTCTGCCATTCTTTAACTGGAAAACTCGTAACATATCTTAAATATTTAGTTCAAATACAACAGACAAAACTCAAAAAAGGTATTTGATATAGCCAAAGACAGAGTATTCGCTGGAGAAACATTCTTATATTCTTATTTTTTCTTAAGAAATCACTTTATTCTGATAAACAAAGGTACTCAAAACTAAATGTCCAAGAATATCTCATTCATGCTATACCACTGATACTAGGAAAAGAAAAACCTACATAAAAGGATAAACTAATCAAAACTCTAAGAAGACTGTATAAAGAAGGCACAACAGAAAAGAGAGTCCTGATTTTCCAATGGGCTCTGAAACCCAACACTGAGAAACCTGACCCACATCTTTATAGGCACTTCATTCCAAATAAGCAATGTGAATGGCACTACCATGTACAAACACCAATAAATAAAAAACCTTAGGAAAAGAAATGTATCATCTAAAAACACAAAATTCCTGCAAATGGCTACACAGAACGCTACTATTATAAGCAGAGACTAATCTGTGCCCCCTCCTGCAACAACCAATCTTATTTTGTGCATTTTTATATAACATTATTTCTTCATTCATCTTATTTTCCTACATTTATTTTTCCCTTTTTCTTCATTTTCCCACTTATTTTGTTTTTATCTTCCTACATTACTGGTGTCATTGTAATGATTCAAATTTGGGAAGGGGATAAAGTAAGGCTTAAGTATATACCAATAGCAAGTCATTACATATCTGAATTGAGAAAAGGAGAAAGGTGAAAATAAACTATAGGAATAATACTCTAATACTGATTGTCAATACCACAAAATGTGTCATCATTGCCCTCAGAAAAATTGACCACTACGTGCAGGCATTCCTGCTACCTACTGAAGCCTACCGCTTCACCATCTACCATCAATAAATTATGCAGTTTTAACTCAGAAGAATGTACATGCATATGTATGGTCCTATGTTTCTTTAAGAATCAGCTATTTGGAGGGCCCCCGGGTGGCTCAGTGGGTTAAAGCCTCTGCCTTCAGCTCAGGTCATGATCTCAGGGTCCTGGGATCGAGGCCTGCATCAGGGCTCTCTGCTCAGCAGGGAGCCTGCTTCCTTCTCTCTCTGCCTGCCTCTCTGCCTACTTGTGATCTCTCTCTCTCTCTCTGTCAAAAAAATAAATAAAATCTTCATTAAAAAAAAAAAAAATCAGCTCCTTGGAAAGGATAGAGAACCTCACAAAAATAAGAAAGCACCGTGGTGGAGCAGGGAGCCTAATGCAGGGCTCGATCCCAGGACCACAAGATCATGACCAGAGTGAAAGATGGACACGTAACGACTGAGCCCCCCAGGCACCCCTGAGTGTGCATGTTTAATAATATTTTGCTTTGTTCCCAGGCGCCTGGATGGCTCAATTGTTAAGCATCTATTTTTGGCTCAGGTCATGATCCCAAGGTTCTCGGATAGAGCCCTCTCATCGGGTTCCCTGCTCAGCAGGAAGCCTGCTTCTCCCTCTCCCACTCCCCCACTTGTGGCTTGTGTTGTGTCTCCCTGTGTAAAATAAATAAAGAAAATTTTTAAATAATCTTTTGCTTTGTTCTTAAGTCCTTATCTTTTACAGATACATACTAAACTATTCATGGATAAATGGATAAAGACAAAAAGTACAGTACAAGAACATTTCCCAAGGTTTAATATTCAAGGTGATTTTTGGTGGTACATAAATGTGTTTTAATGTTTAAGAGCCATATGCTTAATTTAAATATATATTATAAAAATACATAATAGCACATCAAACCCATGATTTCGTAGACTTTAACTGCTTAGGGTAGGTTTTCCCCATGAAAAAATTTACTGAAGGAAGGAGGAGGGGAAGGGGGAAGGGGAGGAGAGGGTAGGCAGGAGGAGGAGGGGGTGGGGAGGAGAAAAAGTCCTTGTCAATGACAGGTTTAAAAATCTGGGCAAATAAAAAAAAAATAAATAAATAAATAAATAAAATAAAATAAAATAAAATAAAAAAATAAAAAAAAAATAAAAATCTGGGCAAGAGGCAGAGAGGGAAAGAAGGGATGCTTTTGGACCACCTGAAAGGAGTTTTTAATGGCAACAGTTTCAACTTTGGATCAAGTCATTTAAAATTAAGAACTGATACTGAAACTGAAAATACCAGGCATTTAAGGAACAAATGTATTCATTTTTAAAGTAAATATAAACTTCTGATACAAGATAGTAATTCTCATTTGCCCTGCCAAATTTATTTCTCATTCAACTGGACAGCTGTAAGGCATGCACTGTATTAGATGCTGGGAATATGCTATGAGCCAAATTTGACATGACAGACATGATCCTTGTCCTCGTAGACATTACTTTCTAATAAAGGAGCTGTGTAGTGGGGGGTTATGCAATAGACTTATTGATTAAAATTATATTAACAGCAGTGAAGGAAAAGAATGGAGTGCTGTAAGAATATGCCAAGGGAATCTAACCTTTAGGCGTACCTGGGGACCCAGACACAACCCCTGAAGAACTGATGCTTGAACTTAGCTCTAAAGGACAAGCAAGGGTTAATCAGGCAAGAAAGGAGGACAGGGTGAAGCCTTCTAGATAACAAATAACAGAAGACAACACTTGTTAGGTCAAGGCACTGGAGGAAGGGGTGGGGGTATCACTATGACCAAGTGCAGAAAGCTAAAGTGGAAAAAAAAAAAAAAAAAAAAAGCAGGCAAGACTTCTAAGGGAAATAGAGGTGTTAAATTGGGGATTTCTGAATGGGGCAACTGAGTAAAGCAAATACTCCTGCAGCTGGCTTCTACCAAAAATGGCCATTTTGATCACAAAAAGGCAACACTGTCCAGCCACAACAAACTCAGAAGTTACTCACCCTAGTGACTTCCTTCTGCCACATTCCCCAAAAGCACCTGGATTTAAATCAACAGAGTACAACTAGAGCTATTCTACACATTTCCTTTTCTTCACAAAAGAAATGTAAATAGTCACAAACATCATAATATATCCAATATCACTAGTAATTCCAAAAACAATCTGGTTAAATTCTTTAACCAAATTGTTATTATTATTATTTTTAAAGATTTTATTTATTTATTTGACAGAGAAAAACACAGCCAGAGAGGGAACACAAGCAGAGGGACTGAGAGAGGGAGAAGCAAGCTTCCCGCTGAGCAGGCAGCCCGATGTGGGACTCGATCCCGGCTCTCCGGGATCATGACCTGAGCCGAAGGCAGTCGCTTAACCAACTGAGCCACCCAGGCGCCCCTATTATTTTTAATTAATATTCTAAAATGGCATAAACATGGAGAAAACAGCACTTTTATAGAGAGACTATGGTCTGTTTTGTCATGTTCATGTCAGTAACAGAAAGTGGGTAAATTTTTGGCCTTTAAAATACACATGTTCTTAAAAATGTGTACATCCTTTGACCCATTCATTCCACCCCTCAGAAATTATCCCGAGAATACTCACAGATGCGTTCAAAGATTAAACTACAAGAAAGAACAACCCAGCTTTAAGTTGCTATAAATCAGAAGTTTAAAAAAGAATTTGAATGTCTAATAAAGGAATAACTCCACATTCATATATACAAGGCATTCCTTCAAAATATTTTAAAAGAAATATAAAATGGTTCAGAAAAATGACACAAGCATTACTAAGTTTTAAAAGCTGTTTGCAGGGGCGCTTGGGTGACTCAGTTGGCTAAACGCCCAACTCTTGATTTCGACTCTTGATTTCCGCTCAGGTCATGATCTCAGGGTTGTGAGATTTAGTCCTGCATCAGGCTCACCCTGAGTGTGGAGTCTGCTCAAGAATCTCCCTCTCCCTGTCCTCCGGCCCCAGGATGCAGGCATGCTCTCTCTCTCACACACAATTAATTAATTAATTAATTAATTAAAATATAAATAAATAAAGGCAGTTTGCAAAACGACTTTAGGTGTGAAAAATATGTAGGCAAATAAACCAAATATTAAGTCATCAGGGGAAGTTTTGACTCTGTTTCTTATTTTACATTTTGTTTCTTATTTTACATTACTTTTATTTTTAATTTTTCTAAAAAACATGGTTAATTCCATAAAACAAAATATAAGCTTCTTACATTCATATGTTCTTCAACAATTTTTCAGTAGTTTTTTAATGTATGTGTAAATAACAGCACAAGCTAAATGGATAACTATATGAGGGGGGTAATGAATCTTGATCCCTCACTCAACCATAAAAATACAACTATTTTAAGACAGTAAAGTCATAAAGTTGCAAGTAAGCTATCTTTAAGACCTTACAGTAGGCAAAATTTTCTTAAGTGGGACCAAAAAACAATAAAAAATGAAAGAAAAACCTGAGGAATTAGATTTTGTAAACATTAAGACCTTCTGTCCATCAAAAGACATTAGGACACTGAAAAAGCAAGCCACAGAACAGATGTCCGCAATGTGTATCTGACAAAGAAGTTGTTTCCTGGCTATTATAAAGGATTCCCACAAATCAAAAGGAAAAGATAACTCAATTTTCTAAAAGGGACAATGGATACTTCTCTAAAGATAGTATCTAAAAGGCCAATAGGTACATGAAAAAATTCTCAACATCATTAGTCATCAAGAAAATGTAAATTATAACCACAATGAGACACTACACATATAAGAATGGCTAAAAATAATGACAATGCCAAGTACTGACAAGGCTATAAAAGAAACTGGAACTCTTATATGTTGTGGGGAAAGTCATAAGAAGGTACAACCATTTTGGGAAAAGATCTAGCAGTTACTAGGAAAAATTAAACTCTGCCAGCAACTCCACTCCTAGCTATACCCAAGAGAAAAGAAATGTCCAAACAAAAATTTGAACACAAATGTTCACACAAGGTTTATTCCTAACATTCAAATACTGGAAACAACCCAAATATTCTTCAGCAGGAGGATGAATAAACAAAACATCGTATACTTGTGTAATGTATTTAATAGTGCTACGCAATGGAAAAGAATGAAAAACTGATTCAACAAGAATGAATCTCAAAAACATTACAATGGGTAAAATAAGCTAAATAGAGAGTGCTTGCAGTATATGCATGCTATACAATTTCACCTCTGTGAAATTCTACAACACGCACAACTTATTTATAGGTATAGAAAGCAGGTTACCTAAAGCCAGGGATGGGTGGGGGAACTGCAAAGAGAAGTGAGAGAACTGGTGGGGGGAGGGAAGGTTAGAGGGGATGATAGAAATGTTCTACATATTGATCATGGTAGTGATTATATAAGTATATATGGCTCTCAAATCTCAAGCAGTACACTTTAAATGAGTATATTTTACTGCATGTGAATGAGGTATATACCTCAGTAGTTTATAGTCGTAGATACCACTACACATTCATTGGAATGGTTAAAATTAAAAGGACTAGCAAAACAAAGTGATGACTGGCACTCCCCACATTGGAGGTCGGAGTGTAAATTGGCCCAAACACTTAGAAAATAGTTTAGCAATAACTACTGAAGCTGAACATATGCCTATCCTATGACCCAGGAATTCCACTCCTGTTTTTTTTTTTATAACCGATAGAATCAACTGCTTATGTCCACCTTAGAAATGTGATATTGCAGCAAAGATTGGAAACGATCCAACTAATTCATCAACAGTAAAATAAACAAAACATGGACTCTATACACAATTGAATAATGCACAGGCAAAAAAAACCTGTTACAACAAAATGGGTGAATTTCATAGATGTAACAACAAGCAGAGAGGAAAAAAAAACAAAACACAAGAGTGTAAGCTGTATGACTGCATTATATAAAATCCAAAAACAGCCATGACTAACCTACAGTGAAAAAGACTAAAATAAACCTTTGGGAGATTGGTGAGGCACAGACATGAGGAAGCCTTCAAGGTGCCCTGGAAGTGTTCTGTAGTGCTTACTTACACAGTGCTCTGTTTCCACATGTAAAAATTCATTCAGCTGTATACTGAAGATTTGTGTTCTATGCTATATGTAAGTTATAAAAACAAACAAACGTATATACAAATACCCTTTAAACCAATCTTTGTTCATCCTTTGAAGCTGAAGCTTATTACACAGAATCCAGATATGGCTTGTCAGTGTGAGTCACTCTCACTCCTAGTCTTGTCACTTACGTGCTCTCCAGGTCTATCTCCCTCAGACTGCCTAAGCCGACGGGGCTACTAAATATCTAGAGTAATGGCATTGGCAATGGAACTGGATCAAGTCATGTCCCTATCAGACAGGGAAGATGTCCAAAATACTTATTAACAACATAAATGGTTTATTATAGATGTGATTTTTAAATGTGACAGTCCCATGTCAACTCATTATCCTTTGGATTAACTTCTTGCAGAGACTGTTAGGAAAATTAAATGAAGCAGCCAACTCTCTAAAAATAAGTATATAGTGTAGCTAATATTTTTGCCTGGAACTTTAGCTCTGTAACTAAGAAAAAAATTACAGTATATTCACTTCATATACAATTTACAGAAATAAAGCCAGAGTTAGATTTTTTGACAAAAGATGGTACTGGCATATTAAAAAGCTAATCTTTACACAATGATAATGCAAGGAACTATTACTACTGTCTTCCAAAATTAATCAATAGACTACAAAAACATGTGGTTAACTTCCAGAAACCAACTTATGAATGCAAAGCTTTTTAAAAGTGGGACTTCACGTTTTAATAGCATTTGATTTACACTCTTGTCAATACATACACACACATACTCTTATCTATCAATACAATCTAACCACTCTACATTTTAAAATGTCCCATTTTCTCCTCTCTGCACCATCTGTACTACCCTGTACTCCCCTGGAATATTCCAACAGTCTACAGATTGGTCTCCCTCCTCCAATACATCCTCCAAACTAATTGCCAGAGTGATCTTTCTGAAGCACAAATCTTGCTCAAGCTTTCAGTCACCTTCTTGGCAAATCAATCTCCCAACCCTCCCACCTGAATTCCAATCCTGCAGGATCACGCAAGTTCAGAAGCCTCTAAGGGCCAGACAGATAAAGACAGATTTACAGGGCTATAGGGACCAGGAAAGCACAAGGCCTGACTCCAGTAAAAGGCAGCCACTCCTCAGCTCCAATTTTCAGACAAACCAGAAATTACTGTTTTGGTAAGCAATGTCTCAAATTTTTTTTAGATTATATTTATTTATTAGAGAGAGAATGCAGGTGGGGGCAGGAAGGCAGAGGGATAAGCAGACCCCACACTGAGCAGGGAGCCTGCCCTTTGGGGCTCCATCCCAGGGCCCTGAGATCATGACCTCAGCCAAGGCAGACACTTAATCGACTGAGCCGCTCAGGATCTCAATTTTTTAAATCTATGCAGACCAAATAAAATATATCTGTGAAGTTTGATCCATAGACTGCTAGTTCATAACTTCTGACCTAAAGGATAAAAACCCAAGATTTGGTTATAATCTATCTTTGCAAATTTATCTACCGCAATCCTACCACACAACTTATACTTCAGTATTATTCACAGAACTACTTATTCTTCCTGCCGGATAGGCACTACTCACCATTGCCTGCCTGCCAGCCATCATTCACTTGTTTACCTTTGCTATGAGAGTCCTCCCCTCCCCCAATACATTCATTTTCATGTCTAACTTCTCAGGCCTCAAACGGTGAGTAAAACATGATTCTGACCAGCTTTCACAATGCACTATAATTTTTTATGTAAGACTGTAAGGTTCTGGAAGCAAGGTACATATCTGATTCTGTTCTGCACTCTCTAAGTAACCAAACAGTACCTGCTTGAAGACATGCTCGATAATGAACGGAGTAATTTATCTGCCTATTTACACAACAATTTGTATCTCAACTTGATAGCCGTTACACACCAAATATGGTCCCTTAGATTTTGAAAATCAAAAGGCAAACAGGTTTAGAAAAATATCCCTGTAATATTAAATCTGAATCAGAACTAATATGATCTCATGGTTCTTTTTAATATACTCTTTAGTTCTATCTACTGAAAGGGTCTAAAAGCAATGACAACCCAACAACAAGGCCTTGGACTTCTAAGTATCATTCTCCACTAAAAGGAATCAGAGCTTCTTGGAGAAATGGTTGATGCGTGAAATGCAGAGAAAGTAAAAAGCCAAGAAACACACAACTGATGGGATCATTTCAAAAGGAAGTAGGGCGCTACCTAGAAGGCGCTCTCATTAGCCACATCAGGGACAGTGTGAACACCAATAAAGACTGATTATTGGGACACCTGGGTGGCTCAGCTGGTTAAGCGTCCTGACTCTTGGTTTCAGCTGGGGTCATGGTCTCAGAGTTGTGGGATGGAGCTCCACCTTGGCTCCCTGCCTCACAGGGGAGTCTGTCTGAGATTCTCTTTCTATCCCTCTCTCTCTTCCCACCCCCCATTCCTTCTCTCCCAAATAAATAAATCTTTACCAAAAAAGGCTGACTGTTAACACACTAAATAAATAAAAAGTCCATGAGAGTATAATGGTACACAAAAGAAAGGAAGAGAAACAGGTATGCCCTCTGTGAATGCTAGCTAATAAATGTAGACAGAATGATAGAAAACCACCCATTTTGTAACTCCTATTGTAATAACTGACTTCAGGATCAGGATGCTGAAACCCTTGATGTTGTAATGGAAGAGGACATTTACAAAGTTCCAAAATACTGTCCCATTAATTCCTGTCTAATAGCAGATGATAAAACTGTACCTTTATAAATGAGAGACCTGGCTATTGCCACCTTGGCCAAGGGATCAGATTTAGCATAGCTCATAATGGGATAACCTGTCATCAAGTGCCTCCCAAATGACTCAATTCAAAGTATACTCCACCTATGATGAAGCATTCTTATCATAATGTTTAACCTGATTGTAATCAAGGCTCTCACCTAACTTCCAGTTTGCAGGAAGTACAGTAACTAAAGAAACAAGTTAAATGACACCATGAGGAAATAAACAAATGAACAACTGTTGCACATCCTAGAGGACAACTGAGCTAGACTCTTCAAAGAAAACAATCAATGCCAGGAGAGAGGGGGAAAGGGCAGAAGAAATGTTCCGAATGAAAAGAAATTAAAGAGATACAATAACCAGATACAAAGGGTGTATTCTGTTTGAATCCTGGCATTTAAAACAAAAGGGAGGGGGTGTGCCACGCTAGAAAAGACAATTCTTGGGATAATTAGGAAAATCTAACTGAATATTTGCTATTACATTATGGAATTATTTTCACTTTCTCAGACATAAAAATAGTATTGTGGTTTTATATACGTATGAAACATAAACGACCACACATAATATGTGCTTACATATGGATACACATATACCCGTATGTACATGGCTCTGTGTGTGTGTGTAGTCTGAGAGAGCCTATACTTATTCTTAGGAGACAGGTGCTGGAATATTTACAGGGTGAAGGACCACGCTTGCAGCTTATTATCAAATTTTTTAACAATCACAAAGGATATGTATTTGAGGAGAGAAGAGATGTGAGAGAGAGAGAGAGAGAGAGAGAGGGAGGAAGGGAGGAAAGTGGCAAGTGGAGGGAAGGTGTAATACAGACGAAGCAGAGAAATAATACAAATATAGCAAAACTTTAACAACTCTTGAGTCTAGGTGGAAAGACTATACAAGTGTTTGTTGTACTGGGTTTTCCCCAACTTTTCTATATATATATGAAATTTTTCATAAAAAAGTTATGGGGGGGGAGAAGGGAAGATTAACTAAACAAGCAATCAGCTTGAAATCCACATGACACCATGTGAGTATCAGGAAAAAAGAATAGCAAAGCCCTGAGAGTATATATTGCGGCAGTACAACTGGAGGGCAATGTGGCAATGTCTTATCAGATTTTAAAAGCATCTATCTAGTGAACCTTACTCCTAGGAAACTGTCCTGAAGATATACTTCTCCACATGTAAAATGACACATACACTAAGTTATTCTTTACAGCATTATACCTAATAGCAAAAGACTGGAAAGAGCCGGTACATGTATCAGTCCATACTGGTTTAAATTATAGCACTTAGGATAAATCAGCATGCATCTTTTAAATTATCTCTTCAAAAAATATGGGAGCTCTTTGGGAACTGATATGAAACATAACCATGTCATGTTTTATATTAAAAAAATTCAAGGTGCAAAAGAGTATGTACAGCACACACACATATATATGAAAGCTACACAAAAATATGGTTGAATATGGGGCGCCTGGGTGGCTCAGTTGGTTAAGCGACTGCCTTCGGCTCAGGTCATGACCTCGGAGACCCGGGATCGAGTCCCATATCGGGCTCCCTGCTCAGCGGGAAGACTGCTTCTCCCTCTCACACTCCCCCTGCTTGTGTTCCCTCTCTGGCTGTGTTTCTCTCTGTCAAATAAATAAAAAAATCTTAAAAAAAAAAAAATATATATATATATATATATGGTTGAATAGCTGGAGTCAGAGGCAACAGGAGACCTGCAGACTTTTTTTTTAAATGTATACTCCTTTTTGTATTTCATGAATTTTGTAGCATACACATATGCAATATATCCTTAAAACCTTTGGTAAGTACTGATTTACTGTAGCTATGATGAACTTTTCACATCTCCATGCTTTCCTTACCAAAACCATGCATTACAAATCAACTGGGAATTAGGACCTTAAGTCAGTATGTAAGGTGAACATAGCATACAGTAAACATCTGCCTTACAAATCCTGTAAATACATGCCCCACTAGATTGACACAGCATCTCAATAATTCCAACACAGCTAATTTTCACTCCACTTGAACAGTTCATTGTTTCTTCAACTGACTAGTATACAAAGTAGCTACCTTGTCCTTAGGCCTCATGCTGTGATATTAAAAATGTGTCTTTAAAACACCATAATCACACTTATCACAGCTAGATGAGAAGCAGTCAGGAATTAAGACAGGCTGAGAGAAGAGTAAATTTTCATTTCTCATGTCACACTCGATTCTGAACCTTCATTGTTCAGGTTATTTTTCCCTTGTTTTGGTTACCAGATGCATGGAACTTAATTTGCACAAATGTCCATAAGATACATGGTGACAACCTAGAGTTTTAAAAATCACATTTCAAAAACTGTACCTCTGTTAACTAAACAAACCATTATAGTTTAAAAAAAAAAAAAAAGGAAATCATAACCCAAACATAATGGGCTAATCTGCAGACTGGGAACTTACTGTAATGGAATATCCAGGTTCAGATGAAAAGGAGAGTGGTAACACTGCTTGATCAATATTACATATGATCTCATAAGGTAATCTGAACTTATAGTCCATCTCTTTAAGTTAACATTCCCATGCACTGATAGATTCCTCAATCACACTGAGAATTCTTAAAAATCTACTGAGTAAAGGGGGCTACCACTGAAGCAAAATAAAAATTCCCAGATCTTTCTCTCTCCCTGCTTTCTCTGATGCTCATATTCCCACTACATACTTCACTTAAAGGAATCATGCTAGGAAACTCAAATTCATTATAAATTAAATTCATTCTTTTACCCTCTACCTCTCCCATGCCCTGTATGCCCCTTCTTCTAATATTCCTTATCTTGGAAAAGACAGTAAGCATCCATCCTGGTGCCCAAGGCAAAAATCTAAAATTCATACTATAGTCAGTCCATCCATCACCTACTCCAATAACCAGTCTTCAAGGTCTGTAGATCCTACCACCTAAATCTTTTTTTCAGTCCACCCACCTCCATCATGCCCACTGTCAATGCTCTGGTTTGCCTTCCTCATTGCTCACTTGAACTAACTGGTCTTCCTGCCTTCAGTCTCTTTAATCCATCTTGTACACACCTGAAAAGTTAACTTCCTAAAATACAAATTTGGTTATGTTACTCTTTTTTCCTTCAGAACAGAAGAACAAGAGCAAGTCACAAAGTAATGACATAGCAAGGTAAAAACAAGCTCATTCAACAACATGATAAAATGCAAAGAGAACGTACCACCAAGTTTATTTTGTATGAGTAATGTTCTTATTCCACCCCACATTATATGACCAAATTAAGTAAGCTGATACATCTGTTTTGGTCAAAAGAGGCTACAGGGAAGCAAAAAAAATCTCACTGCCTTCTAAGGGTCAAAAACAAATACAAAAATGATCATAGCAGTGTTAAAGGTATTTTATCTCCTTTGGTTTTCTGAAGGGAAACAAAGGGCTTCCCAGACCTCTGAAGTCAAGAGTGCATCCAAGCTCAATTTACTAACCTGTCCAAAAATAAGTGCCTTAATCAGAAAAGGTTTGGGGACGTTAAAAGCAAGGAGAGAGGGATGCCTAGGTGGCTCAGTCAGTTAAGCATCTGCCTCCAGCTCAGGTCATGAGCCCAGGGTTCTGGGATTGAGTTCTGCACCAGCTCCTTGCTCAGTGGGGAACCTGCTTCTCCCTCTGCCTGCTGCTCCCCGTGCCTGTGCTCTCTCTCTCTCTGACAAACAAATAAAATCTTAAAAAATAAAAAATAAAAAAAAAAAGCAAGAAGTCAAAGGAAGAGGTTCTGCCACCTGGATAAACCATCCAACCCTAATGTAAGCTGAATGAGGTGTCTCGGTCCTAGTCCAGCAAATACCTCACTTTTCTGGTTGAGTACATGCTAACTAAACAACCTATGGTCTGACCTGATAGGTCAAGTTTACACATATAAGAACAGTATTTCAGGCATTTGGCTTGAGTCTTCAGGTCCCTCTAACTCTGTTTCTTATTTGAAAAACTTAAACTGGTAAATTAATTAGGACTAGTAAGCAAATCTACATATCAAAAAGGTTTATATTAATCATACCAACCTCCACATACAATTATAAACTAGTAAACCGGCATTCTGGCTTTAAATATCAGTTCTGCACAGCTGGTTAATACTGGTCCATACCTGGCATAAGGAGTTGCTTTGAGCATGCTGGCCAAATCAGATTCCTCAGGGTTTAAAACCAATGAACAGACCCAGGATGAAGGTAAATTCTAAAACTGCACATGTGGCTATTTAAATTAAATAAAATTTAAAATTCAGGTCCTCATTTACTGTGCCTCATTTCAAAACAGCCACGTGACTAGTGGCTGCCATACTGAACAGCACAGATACTGAACATTTTCATTACCACAGAAAGTTCTACTGGACAGCACTGTTCTGGAAGATCGCCTCCAACAAACTGTACTGTGAATCCCCTTGGGAAACAGCCTGATAGTCTGGGATGGCTAACCCGGAACGGAGATCTAGACTGTTTTGTACCAAAGGTCAGAAGTAGATACTCCACACAATTGTTTCCTTTTCCTTTGCACTGATTTCAGTTTTAGCCCTCAGGATTTCCACCCCTCTTTTTATCACTGGATGAGACTTGACACTAGAGACAGCATAGCACGGACGTTAGAAGCACATTCTCTCAAGCTAGACCACCTGGATTCATACCTCATCTTTGTCTCTGGACATGTTATTTAATTACTCTATCATTCAATTTCCTCATCAGTAAATACATAATGGTACCTACTTCATTGGGTTACTATGAATATAAAAAGTTTATATACATGAAGTGCTTACAACTGTGCTCCACACGGAGTAAGTGCCCACAAAGTGTTAATTAATATTATTTCTACCAGCACCACCACCACCACCCACACAGCTCTTCAGATGACAAGTGTGCAAAATGCTCACTTAGGAGAAACATTACCAAATATAAAGGAATTAAACTATGACAAGGATCACAAAGCCGGGGTATTAATCTATGATAAAAAGACACTTTTTTAAGATTAAAGGAAATGGATAATCTGGAGAGTATACTAAATTACAAAAAAAAAAGTCATATTTTCAAGAGAGCTGCCTGCCAATATCTTACTTATAAGGCTAACAAACCACAGGTCAAAAGAAGTCCACATAAGCTACGAGCTATTTAAATAACCAATAAAGACTAAGGAGGAACTGAGAAGATACAGGTTCAAGTTCACTAGAGCAAATGATACTTCCCTGTATACACCATGCTTTGACATTTAAATGCACGGCCTCTCTTATACTCCCTACATCACCTTTATGTTCACTTGATGAACTGACTGAAGATCTTCTAATTTCTTCACCAAGCAGAAAGACAAGATATAAAAATACCATGCCAAACAATGATCTATTATGTGTTTTCCAAGTGAAAACCCATTACAGAAAAGCACACCTTGCTCTTGCAGATGGGCAATTTGAAAATCAGAAGATGAAGTACAAACTTCAGCAAATGCAGTCACATGGAAAGAGCCAGAACTTTGGAAACATAAAGACTCAAGCCTAAAGCGTGGCTTTGCCATTTATTAGCTGTATGACCCCGGCCAACTTGCACTTACTTAATGCTTATGAGCTTCATTTCACTAACTATAAAATATAAGGTAATAGCATGTGCCAACTGAGTAAGAAATAGATGTAAAGAGCATCTAACAGATGTTCAATAAACAGTTGCTTCAGTTAGTAAATCTTCCTGATAAGGTCCTCCAAGAGTCCTAAGAATAAAGCACCACTACTTTACATGGTAACTACAATAACTATTTTGACCAAGTATTAGCTATAAATCATTAGATAATACCTTAAAATTATCACCTGTTTTTCAAATTTTACAAGCTATTCCCCAAATTTCCCTTGTTTACTGTATTCCCTGTTTGACTATAACTATAAATCATTTGGGTCTACAATAAAAATAACTGCAATTCTTACACTAAAACAGACTGTCTACTAGTAATTCTTCCACAGACACCTTCACTAATCAATCCCAAACATGAACATTGTTATCGAAATACCTAACATTTCTTCCCTTCTCTATCAATGGAAAAAAGTCAAAAAATTTGTTTTTTAAGTTTCTTTCAGTGAGTTGAGTTTCACATAACAAAACAATACAGGGTAATTGCTTACCTGGACAATATTTTGTACTTCAGATCCACCAATCCAGAATGAATGGGGGTATTCCCTTTCAGACTAGTCTGAGAAAAGACAGCAGTCAAGCAGCTTCCAAGATTCTTTCCGTTTACTGTATCCAGCTTTCTTCAATAAAATCCCAAACATGCACTTCGGTAACTGTTGAAAGACAGAAAGCAATCCATACACCCACCATGGCACCAGCGGCAAAGGACAGCCACCAAGAAATGGAAGGAAGGGTCAATGGAGTGGTGGATCTGAGGCACAGAAAAAAAGTTACAACCCCTGAATCAGCTATTTGGGATAAAAGTTCTGCAGCGCATTCCTCACCTCTGTGCTGACAGAAGGATAAGAAATTCTACATGGCAAAGAAGGAAACATCCCCAGTATTAATTTTTACTCATGATAAATACGGAATTCTAAATGAGAGCAAAAACTTACTCTATTATCCACATAAATTGTCTCAGACCATTTGGCTACAATGAACTTCCTTAACCATTTTCTAAGACAGTTCCATGGACACCATGACAAAAAAATTTGTCACCCAAAATTACTGGTATTAGACAGCTCACATATCTCCCAATAAAATATTTAGGCACCTAGCAAAAAATCTTTTGGTTTGGGCGCCTGGGTGGCTCAGTGGGTTAAAGCCTCTGCTTTCAGCTCAAGTCATGACCTCAGGGTCCTGGGATCAGGCCCACATCAGGCTTTCTGCTCAGCAGGAAGCCTGCTTCCTCTTCTCTCACTGCCTTTCTCTCTGCATACTTGTGATCTCTCTGTCAAATAAATAAATAAAATCTTTAAAAAAAAAATCTTTTAGGGGCGCCTGGGTGGCTCAGTTGGTTAAGCGACTGCTTTCGGCTCAGGTCATGATCCTGGAGACCTAGGATCGAGCCCCACATCGGGCTTCCTGCTCCACGGGAAGCCTGCTTCTCCCTCTTTCAGTCCCTTTGCTTGTGTTCCCTCTCTCGCTGTGTTTCTCTCTGTCAAATAAATAAATAAAATCTTTAAAAAAAAAAATCTTTTGGGTTGCTACCTATAAGACAACAAATCTGCACATTACCCAAATGTTCAACCCTCACCTGAAATATAGGATGTTTTAAAACACATGGCATAATTTTAAGAGTGAACTTCGGATTCAGTAAAGGCCAATCCCCCACAATAGCCAGTCATTGGGTAAACTAAGGAAAATTATTAAAAAAAAAAAAAAAACCACTAATAAATTTACTAGATAACACCTTTAAATACATTAGCCCAGTCCACACATTATATCAACTCTTCTACTACCATACCAACTTTTCCATTAGACTGCAAATATATAAACAAAATATAAGGGAGAGAGAAGAGGCATTCAATGGGATAACAAAGATAAAAACTTTAAAAAGCAGTCAAAAGACTGTTAACTTACTTGCACATAAATTTCCTACTTCATCAAATGCCACCCTACTGCCAGAATGCTCCTGCAGTAATTTTAATACCTACCTTTATTTAAGGACTACTAATGGGCCAGGCCCTTTACATTCATTATTCATATTTAATTCTCAAAAAAATGAGAAGAAATAACTTGCCCAAAATCCCACATTTACTAAGTGATAGAGACCACGCCCTTTCCACCAAGCACTGCAGCCTGCCAAGCCTACGGATCAGAAAGGCCATGATTTCTGGGCAGAAGAAAACAAGCTTCACTCTCAAAGGTCCTGAGTTAATTAACGTCAGAATGGAGAAGTAAAAAATACCGAAGAGTAAATATTTCAGCCTAGCTGAACTAAAATACAACTGAACCAGTTAAACCATCCTGAAAGGGCTAACTCTCCATATTTCTGCAATTAAAAAAACAGTCCTTTAACAGAGGCATACAACTCTGAGGCTCACACTATTAACGATAAAGCACATTATAATGCTGTCCAAGTAAGTCTTTGTGTTTACAAAAACTGTGTCTGTGACAAAGAATCTCAAATCCAGCTGAAGCTGAGGACTTTTAAAATCCAAGACCTGTCAACAAATAGTCCACAGGCAATAACTAAAGATGTTCTGATGTATCACATAGCAGGCAAAGCAATGGGAGTGACTGAAATACCAGCCTATGGTTAGCTTCACCATAACAATCATATGGAAGTATCCTAATACCCACAACTTAAAAGAGCTCACATAAGTAAAATCTCAAGAAAAGAATGACTGCTCAAGTTTCTCCCACTAAGTGATATTACCCTGAAGTCCAAGAATAAACTGGAAACCCAGTTTTGATAAAAGCAGCTAGTGAGAGCACCTTGGTGGCTCAATGGGTTAAAGCCTCTGCCTTCAGCTCAGATCATGATCTCAGGGTCCTGGGTTCAAGGCCTGCATCAGGCTCTCTGCTCAGCAGGAAGCCTGCTTCCACCTCTCTCTCTCTCTCTCTGCCTTCCTCTCTGCCTACTTGTGATCTCTGTCAAATAAATAAAATAAAATCTTAAAAAAAAAAAAAATGCAGCTAGTGAGCTATGGCTAGTAGCTAACTCCTAAAAGAATCTGCTCTGCTTTTCAAAGTGTAGCTTACTGCTATAACCAAAATGCTGAGCAATTACACCAAAACACAACCACAATCTGACTAATGGACTCATTTCTGAACCTCTTGAATCACCAAGCCTTTTCCTGTATTACTGCGTTGATTTTCTTCTTTTCTCTTCAAATATTTACCAAATGCCTAATTAATGGCAGGCCTTATGGTGCTAGAGCTACAAAGATTAACAGAAGCCAGACCAGGAGTGTAAGGACTGAGTTCTTCCTGTCCTCTGCCTCCTTTCTCTTTGAGTCTCCCAAGTGATCATATTTCACAGAACCAAAACATATTTTATTATTAGTTCCCAAAACAAGTTAACCATTCTCAACTTAACTCTTAAAAATAAAAAGTAAAAATGACTCAAGTTTTTTTTCAACAGTAAAGCTCTAACTTTCCATTTTTCTTCTGTGGATCTGAGACAAGCTATTAGAATGGTTTCCTATATTCATTATATTATATTTACCCATCTCTCTACTCAAAGACTTTTTTTTTTCATTTTACGTGTTAATATCCTATTGTTTCTACTTCACAGTTTTCCATCCTGTGAAGGTCTTTGTTGACTAACCCTGAGAGGGCATTTCCTAAAAATGCTTCCTGCTGACAACACAGAACTCTGCAATCTTTGAATTTTGTGAAAACAAAAATAAGATCCAGGTTAGAGATACCCTACTGGACTGTCAGGTCTTCCTGGTTTGTCTCTTATTTGCCTACAAAGACAAACTTCCTGTTAGGCAATTGTGATCAGCAGAAACTTAGCTGAGGCTAACAAGCACATTCTTTACCTACAGGTTTTTTTCCCTCTTTGCCAATTAATTCAATGAACAACAATACAACCCAGGAGGAAATCTTGTATAATACTCACAGCTTATTCTGTTAAAGGTCAAAATCATCAGTTTTGCTAAAACAAGAATAAGAACTGGAAAATCCTAATTTCCTCATCAAAACTACACCAATCAAATATAAATCACAACGCTCAATCTTAATACGAACTAATTACCAGTCCCCTTCTACTAAAATAGGATTGCGTGGATTCTCTCCACAGGCAGAGTATAGGTCTAACTATGCCTTCACTGGCAATTCTTAGTAATTGTAACACTACTTCCGTTTCCCAAATTTCCAAGTTAATACTGATTCTGTATGATTTCATCATTTCCACTAAAGATACCTCATTAAACAGACAGCTAAAAGCAACTCAATGTCAGGTCTCTGCAAAGCTTCACAAATAAAACATGAACTAAGGGGCAAAAATTTAAACGCCATCTGTCTTGACTGTGCTTCACAAAACGCAGTCCTGTACTTGTGGGGAAGTTAGTATGGCAAGCAATTATGAGACAAGCATCTGCCAGGTGCTTTCACATACATTTCTCCCATAATCCTCCCAACAACTTGGAGCAAAACCTACATTTTCTTATTTTTACCGATAATGAAATCATAGCACAGAAAGGTTAACCTTCCTAAGGTCACACAGCCCGTAGGTGACAGGGCTAAGACACAAACTCTAAAGCCCATACCCTTGCTGCTAAATCATGCTTTTCTAAGATCACGGAATCTTCAGAACTTAGGGGCTCTTTGGCAAGTTCATATCAAAAGACACAAAAGGAATTTGGTTTCCTCAGTACTTTGTTATCAACCACTCTCCGGGATGTATGTAAATCACTCTACTGTGTGTAAGTCTGTAAATAATGGTTTTAAAATGTCTTGGGCTGTCCATGTACCACACACCACCCTCCTCTTCTGCTTTACCAGTCTTTTTCCTCTAATAATCTATACCTTTGTTTTAAAGTTATCAAAAGGAAATCTTAAAAACACTTCACAGCATGAAAAAAAAATTACCACACATTAATTAAGTCAATGTATCTATTGCACACTTTCAAGTGCTCAGCATTATGAAGAGTTCAAAAGACAAGACAGCCTATGGAAGGAAAATTTAGACATGAACACAAGCTTTTATGAAACACAGAAGGTATGGTAAGTCCCGTAAGAGTTAGGAATAGATTATTTTAAGAATTAGTGATACAGGTGAGAATTACCATACAGACAGACAGCAATAATGCACATCAACAATCAACAAGAAAATTCAATTCGTTTACTGAACATGTTCCACAAGAAGGCACTGTTTGAGTTTATCATTCAAAGGGGACACAAAAGGAAACTATAGTACAAACCCAGAATACACTAAGTGCTATAAGATAAAGTCCCAGAATTTAGTCACTTAACAGTGAACATCATGTTGGCAGTGCTATAATATCAAAATGGTATGTGCCATCATCATGTAAATTGACATCAAAAGAGGTGGCATCGAATTGTGTTTTGAGACAGGGCTTCCTCAGTACAGGTGAAAGAATTGCTGAGATTCACTAAGCCTATGTGGCCAGAGAGCCAACTATTAGGTTCCTCCAGTAAACATCAGTAGCCTTCAATACATGGACTTGGTCAGTTAATGTCAGTGCTGACAGGAAAAAAAAAAAAAAATAGTGAGCAAAATCTGAAGAACCCTGGTCTACCCTTTGGCTGTAATACAGAGTACGTGAGGAATGGGGGAAGAAAAGCTGGGAGTCTGGAACTGAAATTACTATGACCTGAAGTGTAAATACCACCAGGTGGAACCCAGGAACCTCAGAATGCAAAATTCATAGGATCAAACAGCACTACTCAGAGGGCTATACAGCTGACCCTTGAACAACATGGGCGATTAAGGACACTGACCCCCATATTAACAGAAAATCCACACATAACTTTTAACTCCCCAAAAACTTAACTACTAACAGCCTACTGTTGACTGGAAGCCTTATCAATAACAATAACCAGGTGACTAACACACATTCTGTATTTCATATGTATCATATATTGTATTTTTACATAAACTAAGGAAAATATTAAGGCAATCATAAAGAAGAGAAAAATGTATATATAAAAAATATATATAGGGGCACCGGGGTGGCTCAGTTGTTAAGCATCTGCCTTCAGCTCAAGTCATGATCCCAGGGTCCTGGGATCAAGCCCCACATCAGACTCCCTGCTCGGGGAGGAAGCCTGCTTCTCTCCCTCCCACTCCCCCTGCTTGTGTTCCCTCTCTCACTGTCTCTCTCTCTCTGTCAAATAAATAAAAATCTTTAAAAAAAAAAAAAAAAAAGGGTCTTGAACAAGGCCATTTGACCCTTGAACAACATGGGTTTGAACTGTGTGGGTCCATATATATATATATACATTTGACCCTTGAACAACATGGGTTTGAACTGTGTGGGTCCATATATCTATATACATACATATATATACATATATATATATATGGACCCACACAGTTCAAACCCATGTTGTTCAAGGGTCAAATGGCTGGCTGTATGTGCTGCTCTGTGAACCTATGTAACAGCCTAGTGATTTTCCTGTGCTAGCTCTCTGTTCTCAGGTTAGAGCAGTCAGGAGCCAGGGGTACCATGACAGGTGCACAGGATCATGTTTGTCCTTGTCGATTCTGAAGGGACACCTAACCTACTCCAAACCAGGAGCAAAAATTGACATATCTGAGCCACAGCCTCTTGAGGCAGGTGAGTCTATAAATACCTATGTGGTTTACTTCAATCAGCTCCTATTTAAAATCTTTTCTATTTAATCTGGATTTGATAAATCAGCCCATGATTAGGAGTAGATAAGGCTAAGTGATAGTGACAAACTAAGATCCAATTTCTTAAAAGAGTCACTAAATCCCACTTACTCCACTCAGACAACCAGTGACAGAAAGGGAGGAAAAATCCAAAATGGAAAAAGAGAAAAATTTTCCATGACTTCACTTAGTTTCTTTCATCTCCTTGGTCTTATAGCCTGCCTATACTTCAAACAGATCCAAACACAGCACTGATCTCTTACCTTCTTAATAAGGTCCAATGTACTTTACCTGTATTACTAAATTCAACAAGTAATACAGCCACTTAGAGTAAAACAAAAGGAAAATGAGTCACTTAAGGTCACTTAGCAAAGAGGGGAACCAACCAACAGCTAACAATAAACTGCTCATAACTTGTGTTTGCCGGAGGAGGTTGGGCATGCTTTCACACCCGTGGAGGAAGCAGGGTTACCATTCCTAACCTTGAACATCAATTTCTGCTATCTTCTAATAAGGAAAACTTACCATGTTTCTCTTCCAATTAGCAGCTCTGGGAGTGTTTTTTAATAATAAAGGCCTGAACATCAACTCATATTCCTATTTCAAGCATTGATAAACATCATGTGATACATAATGCAGTTGTCCTTCTTTCCAGCGAAATTCACCACAATAGACAGTCTTGTAAACTTTGTATATTTCCAATTGGATTACTACTTCTCTACCTCATTAATAATAATGCTCATTCTACCAAAGTCAGAAATTTCAAAAACAGTCCTACAAACTAGGTATAATACTGGTCCAATATAAGGCCACGAAAGTTATTTAGCAGTTAAATTATTTACCATCTGCAATTATAAATTCAGTCGTCTCAATCAAGAGTTTAGAGTCTATATTCAAGACTGAACCCTACTCATGAGGTAGGTCAATGAGAGAAGCAGTCTTTGTGGACCCAGCCTGAGGCAGGGATAGGAGTCACAAGGTGGGTGGGAGGGGCATATTTTGAAGATTTAATTATCAGGCTATCACCAGCTTTATTTCTTAGTAAACTAAAAAAAGTACAAGGAAAAAAAAAAGAAAAAGAATCAAATCCGAGGAAGTGGAAGGATGAAGATTAACAAACTGGAGACACCCAAAAAGCCTGTTTCCTGTCTTTAATATAGCACTCTCTGGAATATTAAATGAAAGTTATCCTGTTAACCATTAAGTACCAAACTTGTACAGGCAGCACAATCATAAATATTTGAGCTAACTCATAAAAATCTAAAAATAATTCATTCTTTAGACTTTCAATATACCATCAGTTTAACCCATCCCTCTATCAATTATGTTGTTTTGAAACCAGTGTAAAAAGTATTTTTAACCCAGTTTTGGAAACTGTAATTAAAATGCACTGAATACAGAGAGCCACATGCAAGTAGATTTTAAGGCATTATCTGCCTACATCCAATCCTGGATTTACTAAATCAGTTGTTAAATACCTATGCTATCCACTACACTAAAATACATACACGGTTACGAAAAGGGTTGCCTAAGAGTCTTAACTTTATCCCTTTGAGAAAATATCAAAATCCATATATGAAAACCTCATTTCAAAATTGATCTCTTTGTTAAATTTTCTGAGAATCCCAGTTTATAATGTCCTTGAAAGGCTGAAATATCTGTTCAGATCATAAACAAGTAAAATCATGTATAATCAAAACTATTTTAAAGTTATGAGCATGGAAAACTGATAAATTTAGGCCAGAGATTTTTTTTTACCACAAAACCAAAAATACTAAATGAAGTACAATGTATTTCTTTTAATTCTTTTGAAAATAAAGACATTTAATTTTTAAATGAACGGAAATGGAAGGAGCACAGAACAGCCGATTTCAGAGGCACCAAGTTACAACTTTTCAATGTGAAGTACTCCTCCAGTTGTGAGGACATGTATTGTACATACAGAAGAATTTGTATATATATGGAATTCCAATAAGAGATTTTTCCAAAATAACCCACTACAAAATTTCTAGAACATCAGAGGCTTCACTACAATAATAGTTTGATAAATTATACTGAAAATGAAAAAGAATGAAAATCAAAAACTCACACACGTGACAATATCCTTTAAAAAGCAAGCACACATGTGTGCACACAAAGCAAAAACGACCAAAGCTTTTTTTTTTCCAGTTTTAAAGAATACTGGGAGAAGTCTAGTTCTATGAATTACGCAAAGGACAGCAAATATTAAGCTGTGTGTTTATGCTACTGTACTTCCATTTTTAAAACATGCATCTCAACTCCCCAGATACCATCATCCACAGAAATCATGCAGCTATCCAACAGACTTTCAGTGTCACCATTTATTATTTATAGCATTAAATGGGGGAAGTGGCTCTGATGTCACCGACCCTACCCAGTGGAATCACTGACTCAATAAACATTTTCACACTGGAGAAAATCTGGGTAGGAAAACATTTTTCTGGGTTAAGTAGATTCTTTTCACCTTTCCTCTCAACCCAGGGGTAGAGACTGTTACTGTGTCAGGAGAGATACAAAGAAACTGTCAAGGTTTCCACAGGAAGAAACCCTGGGCATGTCCATTTGCTGAGGTAAGGACTTCCTCCCTCCCAACTCTCCAGAGCCCCGTTTGATTTACCCAATGTTCGAATTGGCAGGTAATAGCTGCCATGTTTCTTTTCTTCCACGGAATCATCCACCAGGCAGCAAAGTCTTCGCTTCTACTCTCATAGAGAGCCACCCTCTCATAGTTCTGTTTCTAAAAACCCCTTCTGGCTCCAAGTCGTAAAACTGAAAGCGGTTGGGGTGTCGGTAGGACCGAGGAGTCTGGCACGGCTATCAATGGTTTGTAATAGAAGAGTGATCGCTTTCCGAGGGACCTAGGACTCTCTCCCCCCTTTTTTTTTTTTTTAATAAGAACTGGCGGCAGTGATAAGAACTTCCTCTTCCCCCCCGCCCCCCATTTTCCCAAAGCAACGCTGGGAAACATGAAGTTACGGTTTCCCTTTCCTGGGAGATGGAATCCAGAGTACCTGGGGCCTTGCTATTCGAACATCCCTCACCGCGGAGGAGGAAACCCTTTGTCCAAGAAGACGGACACCACAGGGGCCCGGGAAAAAGGGCCCTTATCCGTCACAGCCTCAAACGCTAGAGCTCACCACCTCCACCCCAGTAAGGCCTATCCCGTAATCCACACAACCCTACGCTAGGGAAAGGGTGCTGAGTCCCCTACTAGAACGCGGAGACCGAGGCCCTACTCGATTTCCTCGTACTCCCCCTCCCACCACCATCTCACTCGGCCTGAGTGGGGCTTTGCAGGAGCGTTGCAGGCCCGGGCCGGAAAAATTCAGGGGGGGGGAAACATCCCTTTCTAAAAGAAGGAGAATGAGATGCTAGAGCGAATGTGAGCTAAGACCACAACAAAATCGAGCGAGGGTCCTTCGAGAGATGGGCCCGGATATAGGACGGAGGGAGGAAGGAGAACCGAGGAGCATGGAGAGGGCCGGGCCAGGTCCGGCCTAAGATCTCCAGAAATCTGGAGGAATTGTTCCGGCCCCGAGGCCAGGAAAGCGGAGGGCCCGGGTCCGGGCCAAAGCGGCGGGGAAGGGCCAGGGCCGGCCTCGCGCCGGACGTTGAAGTGGGCAGGCCCGCCCGGGGCCGGACGGACGGAAGAACGGTCCAGCGGGCCGCACTCACCATGAGCTCGATGGTCTTGTCCTCAATCACCGAGTCGGGCTCCATGGCGGCCCCGGCGGCCCCGCCTCGCTCTCCCCGCGCAGCAGCGAACGGCCCGGGCGGAGGAGGCGACGGCGGAGGCGGCAGAGGCGGAGGCGGGTATCTTACCCACTCTAGCTGCCAGCCCGCCCGGGCCGCCGGCAGCTCCGCCCTCCCCCTCGGCGAACGCAGTAAGCGGACCGAGGACTACAGCTCCCAGCAGGTGACGGGGGCCCCGCAGAGCGTTATGGGTATGAGAAGTCAACGCCAGGCTAATCTCTCTTGGCAGCTAAAGCTGAATTCTGAACAAAAGTAGCACTGAACTGTGACTGTGGGACGTGCAAAGCTAAAGAATTAAGGGGTCCCTCAAAACAGAGCCTCAAAACTCCACGACTACATGTCCCAGAAAGCCATGCGCACTAGGTCTTCTTCCGGCTAATTTCTCCTGACTTCCTGGCAGCCCCAGGCGACTGAGACCGGGACGGAAACCCAGAGGTAACTCCTGACTCGTCAGAGATCCTGCGCGTGAGACCGATTTCCGCACATGCGCAGTGGATGCCGCAATGCCTAGGGGACGCCTAGATAGCGGCGCGGCTTGTCCGCGAGTGTGTGGTGCTAGGGACAGACGCTGAAGCCAGGTGGGTTCTAGATACGTTAGGAGGACTTGGGGCTGGGGGGCGGGGGGGTACTGAGGGAGGGGCCAACAAGCGAGAGAAGCTCCGGCAAGGGCATCGCAGAAGCGAGGGGTTTGGAAATGTCGTTGGGGAAAGTGGGTTTATAGAGATGAGTTAACTGTGGTGCTCTCTACGCACCACGAACTTGGAGGAGCTGAGAGATGAAAGGGAGCCTGTGTATATTGAGCCCATCTTATTCATTAGTTCAGAAAATACTTATTTTTTAAACTTCCAGCCTCTGCCAGTTACCAGCGTCGGCGCTGGGAATTAGCTCCGAACATTACAAGGAAGCACTCTGTTATCATGGTGCTTAATTCTAGTGGTGGGAAAACAGAGCTTAGCCACAAGAGTAGGCTCTAAGAACGACCGCAGCTGGAAACCTGGAGACGCCTAGTGAATTCTGCTTTCAGTTCTGTGTGAGCTTTGTCAGGTCCATTAATGCCCGCTAACCAAAGACCACCAGGTACATGGTGACTGAATAAGTTGAGTTTATTGCCTGTTGCAGTGAGAGAATACGCGCCAAGAGAAATCAATCATAGGGGTCTCAGTAAGAGTTGTTAGGTGATTTGGGAGAGGGTTTAAGGAAGTGGGGCTTTACTCTGGATTAGATGCTGTCAGGAAGTGGGGGTAATTCTACGATTGGGCATCTGCATCATGTCTGGAACAAGGGAACAGTAGATTGAGGCTGAAGTTGTAATTGCTAAAGAAGCAGGAACCCCTCATCAGCCACAATGGGGGATGTTTGGTCATTTTTTGTGGTTTGGACAATGTTCGTGTTTTATCTGCTTCAAATATAATTAAGGAATGATCTTTTCTGTCTTGACCTATTCACTGGTCAGAGAATGGCCCTATCTGATGTTTACATTCTGTGAAATTATGTTCAAAGGAGAGCACAAGGCCTACCAAAGAGGGCCATCTATCATCTAGTAACATTACAACCAGGATAATTGTACCAGGCCAGCTTCCAATTATCAGAGGCTGTTTTTCTCTTTCTCTAGTGTTTTGAATTCTCTGTACCTGTAAAGTGAGGGGACTTAATGACCTAGAAATCTTTCCATTTGTAAGGATCAAGTTAGTACAGTAATTTGTATGCATGCAGGGCACAGTGTAAGTTCCATGCTGGTAGAGTTTGAAGTTTCATTGTTATTTATCTGGTGGTTTCCACCAAAAGAATTAAGAAAAGCAATAGAAAGAAAGAGAACAAAGTTGGAAAGTTATTGCCACTAGCTGTTTGCATTTCACTAGGCCCCTTCCCCTGTCTGGGCTTTGGTTAGTAAAACAAGAGTGCAACAAGAGTTAGAATAAATGACCTCTGTTTCAGTTATGTGGTGTATCATAATAAGCTAAGCCCAGGACTTTGTAGCTTAAAATAACAGTGGTTTGTTTTTATGATTGCGTGGATTGACCGAACACAGCTGGGCTCATATAGTTTACCTAGGTTACTCGTGAGACTGCAGTCAGCTGGGAGCTCATCAAAATGGCTTCTCATCCTCTAGGGCCTCTCTTCTTCACCTGGTGTCTTATCAGTCAAGCTGCTGCATGGTGACTAGCTTCCAAGAAGACACGCCCCAATTCAATTATCAAGCCTTCAGTAGCAACATACTTGCTAATGTCCCATTGGCCAGAACAGGTCCTACAGCCAAGTCCAGAGTCCTATGTAGAAAGGGACTATGCATGGTTGTGAATACAGAGAGTCAGGATTCATTGAGGACTGCTAATGAAACAGCCAATCAAGATCCCAAAGGTATCAGCATTTGCTACAGGACCTAGCACAAGCTGAATTCCCCAATATGTATGTTTATCGTACAGCATTTTTATTATTTTAAAATTTGACATTTTCACACTTTAAAGTCTGAATTTCCATCTTCTCTTGAAAAATTAGACTGTCTGGATTTTTGCCTATTGTAGCAACAATATGCAGGGGTTAAGTAGCAACTACCTTCTTTACACAAAGCATGGCTCTATAGATTTCTGCTGTTATCATTGCTCCCTGTTGTCTCATGCTCTGCTCACTTAATTTTTGTGCCTAACCCATAGAGAGATTTGAGTTTGCAACCCCTGGTGTTAGAACTGTAATGGAGATAACTCAAGTTTTCAGTCATTCTCCTAAAATCATATCCCACTGTAAGAGGAAAAAAAATACTATTGGGTCAAATTCCAGGAGGTCAGTGGGATTAAAAAATCATATATTGGTAGAAGCTTTACCCAGGCTATATGAGAGGCAAGCACAGCCACGGCTTACTACTACTGTCAAACAAGAACTCAGGTTCTCAGGTATTTTAATGCTTTGGGCTAGAAGTCAGATGATGGTTAGATTTGGTCATCAGTAAAGGCAGAAGACTTTGAGTCATATTCCCCCCAGTTTTTCAGATAGCTCTGCTCTGGGGTTGACAAGACCCGCTAACAACAAAATGGTCAGGTCCACAATTCCTTAACTGAAACCCTGAGGTCTGAAACATATTCAGTATTCAGAATTGCTTAGTTTGTACAGGCAGTATGGTACACATACTGTATATATCACTTTCTATACATATGTACACAATGGAGTCTAGGAGAGCACCTCATAATCAAATACCTTAACTTTTGTGCCTCAAACTGTATGTGTGCCTGTTATCAATTTATAGTGTCTCAGTTCCAAAATCCATTCTTCTTTTACATACTTTGGAATACTGGAGTCCAAATAGGACCCTGTGAATATTTCTCCTCTGCCAGCTGTCACAGCCTTTAATTATGTCAGTAGAGAGCCCTAGAGGAATACAGGCAAATGAAGGATCTTCTCTTCCTAGTTCTAGTATACTTTATTTTCCTTCTTGCTTTTGTGGTATACAGAAGCAAAAACATACCTCCCCGCCCCCCCCCCAGCATACACACACATACATACATACACAGGTAGCTAGTGACACTTCAGTTGGTAGTTTCCTACCTTCCAGACACAACCTGTAGCACCTCGACATACTTCAACCAACCAATGGCCCATAACTAACCTCTCTCCGGTGAGGTCTGAATCTCAGCCTAGCGGTGGGAGTGGGAGGACTCTTCCAAGTTTGTTTCTTCCTTGGGTACACTGCCTCAGCCCTGAAGGTAGTGTTGCTCCCTATAACCGCTCTTTCTGTATTTAGCATTGTCTTTGCCTCTTAGTACTTAATACCTGGTTAGTAGTTAATAGTTCTTTCTGCTTTTTTTTCTTTTGTTTTTTTAGATTCCACATATAAGTGAAATTGTATGGTATTTGTCTTTCTCTGACTTGTTTCACTTAGCATAATACCCTCTAGGTCCATCCATGTTGTCCCAAATGGCAAGATCTCGTTCTTTGTTATAGCTGAGTTATATTCCATTGTATATGTGTACCACATCTTCTTTATCCATTCCTCTGTCAATGAAGTTGTAAGTTGCTTCCATATTTTGGCTTTTGTAAATGCTACAATAAACATAGCAGTTCATGTATCTTTTCAGATTAGTATTTCTGTTTCCTTTGGGTAAGTACCCAATAGTGGAGTACTGGATCATATGGTATTTCTATTTTTACTTTTTTTTTTTAAGATTTTATTTATTTATTTGAAAGAGAGAGAGATCACAAGTAGGCAGAGAGGCAGGCAGAGAGAGAGGAGGAAGCAGGCTCTCTGCTCAGCATGCGGGCCTCAATCCCAGGACCCTGAGATCATGACCTGAGCCGAAAGCAGAGGCTTTAACCCACTGAGCCACCCAGGCGCCCTCTATTTTTACTTTTTTGAGGAACTTTGTTACTGTTTTCCACAGTGATTACACTAGTTTACATTCCCAATAAAAGTATAAAAGGGTTCCTTTTTCGCCACATCCTCACCAACAGTTCTTTCTTTTTGATACTAGTCCTTCTGACAAGTATAAGATGACATGTCCTTGTGGTTTTGACTTGCATTTCCTTGATGATCGATGATGTTGAGCATCTCTTCATGGATTTGTTAGCCATCTGTATGTCTCCTGTGGAAAAAATGTCCATTCAGGTCCTCTGCCCAGTGTTTTAATTAAATTTTTTGGTGTTGAGTTGCTTATTTCTATACTTTGGATATTAACTCCTTGTTGGACATATCACTCACAAATATCATTTCCCATTCAGTAGGTTGCCTTTTCATTTTGTTGATGGTTTCCTTTTGATACGCAAAAGCTTTTTATTTTTGCATAATCTTAATACTGTAATTTTGCTTTGGTTTCCTTTGCCTGAGGAGGCATATCTAGGAAAATGTTGCTAAGGTTGATGGCAAAGAAGTTACTGCTTATATATATTTTCTTCAAAGAGTTTTATGGCTTCAGGTCTCACATTTAGGTCTTTCATCCATTTTTAGTTTATTTTTGTGTATGGTATGAGAAAGAACTCCATTTTCATTATTTTGCATGATGCTGTCCAGTTTTTGTAACGCCATTTATTGTAGACTGTCTTTTCCCCATTGTATAGTCTTGCCTCCTTTGTCATAGATTAATTGACCATGTAAGTATGGGCTTTTATCTTGTCTCTCTATTCTGATTCATTGACCTATGTGTCTTTTTGTCAGCATACTGTTTCAGTTATTAAAGCTTTGTAATATAAACAATAATTCTTTATATTAAATTTTCCCTAAAAAGAATATGGCAGATGTGAGGGTATATGACATTCAAACTAGACCATAAGGTGTTGTGGCATCCTCCTAGCTTTCTCCTAGATTACTTACTCTGGGGGAAGCAAGCTGCCATGTCATGAGGGCACTCAAGCAGCCCTGTGGAGCTGTCCACCTGGTAAGGAACTGAGGCCACCTACCAACAACCAACACTGTCTTGCCGGCCTGTGGGAGGGCCACCTTAGAAGTGGCTCCTCTTGCCCCATTCAGTCCTTCAGATTGCTGTAATCCCGTTCGACATCTTAATCTCATGAGAGACACTGAGGCAGAACCAATGGTCCATGTCATTTGTAGATCCCTAACCCATAGAGAGTTAGGAGATAGTGAATATTTGTTATTTTAAGCTCTAACATTTTGAGTTAGTTTGTTACACAGCAATAGATAAGTAAGAGATGGGAAAAGAGCAAGTGAGCTAGTTCAAAGTATTGGACTCAGTGAACTCTCTCTTAAAGCATCATAAACCCTTGGTAGGGCTTTTTGTCTTTCCCTTTCTTATGAATACTATTGAAGGTAAAGAGTAGCATTTTAAAATGGTGTATTTTGGGGCACCTGGGTGGCTCAGTCGTTGGGCATCTGCCTTTGGCTCAGGTCATGATCCTGGAGTTCTGGGATTGAGCCCCACATTGGGTTTCCTGCTCCGCGGGAAGCCTGCTTCTCCCTCTCTCACTCCCACAGCTCATTTTCCCTCTCTAACTCTGTTTTTCTCTGTCAAAAAAATAAATAAAATCTTGGGCACCTGGGTGGCTCAGTGGTTTAAGCTTCTGCCTTCTGCTCAGGTCATGATCTCAGGGTCCTGGGATTGAGGCCTACATCTGGCTCTCTGCTCAGAAGGGAGCCTGCTTCCTTCTCTCTCTGCCTGCCTCACTGCCTACTTGTGGTCTCTCTCTGTTAAATAAATCAATAAAATATTTAAAAAATAAAATAAAATCTTAAAAAGAAAAAGGTCAAGCTTTCAAAATAAGTATAGTCATAGCAGACTTTAAAAAAATAAAATAAGATGGTATATTTTGACTTGTGGTGGGTTTTTTGAATTCAGATACATTATAGAGTGGGATAGTGAACTGAAATTTTTTTAAGTTTACTTATTTTTTATTATTATTAAGTAAATTCTGCACAGCGTGGGGCTCAGACTCACAACCCCAAGATCAAAGGTTGCATGCTCCACCGGCTGAGCCAACCAGGCACTCCCCTCTTTTTTTTTTTTTTAGATCTTTATTTGATTTTTTTTTTTTAAGTAATCACTATATCTAATGTGGGGCTGAACTCATGATCCCAAGATCAAGAGTCACATGCTTTACTAACTGAGCCAGCCAGGTGCCCTGTACTGAAATTTTGACTTAACTCATTTCCAGTAGACATCAAAGAATGCAATTCTCTTAGGGGAGAATCTTGTGAAACTCTAGAAAAAGAGAATGGTGATAAGAAATATTAAAGGGGTGGGGTGCCTGGGTGGCTCAGTCAGTTAAGCATCTGCCTTCCACTCAGGTCATGATCCCAGGATCCTCAGATCAAGCCCACGTTGGGTTCTCTGCTCAGCAGGAGCCTGCTTCTCCCTCTCCCTGCTACTCCCCCTGCTTGTATTCTCTCTTTGTCTGCCAAATAAATAAAATCTTAATAAAAAAAAAAAGTATTAAAGGGGAACCTGGGTAGCACAGTTGGTTAAGCATCCAACTCTTGGTTTTGCCTCAGGTTGTGAGCTCCTGGTCATGAGATCGAGCCCCACATCATGCTCTATGTTCAGTGTGGAGTCTGCTTGAGATTCTCTCTCCCTCTCCTCTGCCCTTCTGACTCATGCTCTCTCTCTCACTCTCTCTCTAAAATAAATTTTTAAAAAAGTATTAAAGATAACACCCTGTTTATCCATATGACTATGCTCCATGTCTAATCCATCTACAGAATCAAGAACAGTAATTATCATAAAATACATATTAGCACATTTATTTGAACTGAAAAACATAGACTTCTTCGACAGTCTTTTTGGATGACGGTTTGATAGTGTAGACTGGCTTTGTCAATAAGAGATATTAGATGAGTTATATCTTTAGTTTCACAATTTGTAGGAAGATACACTTACAGCACACAAATAGAAATATTTCACCAATTAATTTATTGGCAGACATGTACTGAAATTAATATTTGTGTTTTTCCAACACTTTTGAAACTTATCAGGTGAAAGAAGGTATCTCCAACTGAAAGAGTAAAGAGAAGTTAATCAAAATAGAATACACTCTACCACAGTAGCAAATTAATCCTGTGCAACCCTGTGTATCAGTCCAAATTCAGTCAGAGAAGCAGAACCACTGAGTATCTTAAGAGATTTCCTACAAGGAGTTGACCTTATGTGATTGTTAAATCTAATTAAACAATCTCTGTAAGCCTGTTGTCTTCACAGTTGACACTGTATCTGAAGACCTTGGGGCAGGCAGTCAGGAAGGGAAGATAGAAATAAGAAGTAGGAGAGCAAGCATAAGCCAAACTGGAGTCCATGCAGATGGACTGAAACCTGTTGGTTCTTATTGCCCCTGACCTTGGTGGTGTGACTGTCCTGCAGAGGCTGGAGCCCTTCGTCAAAGAGCTGAACACACAACCATGGCCCAAGAATCAAGAGAAGCTAAGGGAGGCTGTAAGGGAACGTGGAGTGATTGCAGACCCAGCCACTCTTCGCACCAAGGAGGTAAGGGAGCAGATCAATGACAATGATTATGGGCTATAAAATGACTTCACTTTTACTTCTACTCTTCAGAGCCCAACAGGAATCTGTCTTGTGGCCCACCTTAATCAGAAACACAGAGAAACAGAATTCAGGTTAATGTGGCTCAGCCTAGCCAAGCTGACACATTACTAAGTTTCCACCCTGGGGACATAATGCCTTAACAGACATATTTTCATGCAAAGCCCAAAGAGTTTAGCTAGCCTTCTATCTTATGGTTACGCCATCTGAAATTCATGGTCTCCCATATTTCTGGGCAGAGGGGACAGAAGGGAGGGTCACCAGCTGTTAACTGCCTTATGTCAGAAGCACATTGTTCCTGCACACTGTTAGTGGTCAGCACTGAATCACACGGCCCTGAGCAGTTGCAAGGGAGGTCAAACAACGTACTCTTTCTGTCCACATACAAAAAAAGGAAATGAAGTAGAATATGTAAGTACATAGAATCATCTCTGCTACATGGGTTTACTTAATGATTATTTCGTGACTCTTGATAAAGACTTTTAGGTATGCTTTCGTGAAATTGATAAAGTCAGTTTTTCCAGTGACAATATAAAAAAATGCTTCGACTAGTCAGGTGATTTCCAGTCCTTTGCTGTCAATAAAATTGAATTATGATTGAATTAAGTTTTAATGACAATTTAAAATAATTTTTCTGGGGTGCCTGGGTGGCTCAGTCATTAAGCATCCGCCTTCAGCTCAGGTCAGGATCCCAGGGTCCTGGGATTAAGCCCCCACATCAGGCTCCCTGCTCAGTGGGAAGCCTGCTTCTCCCTCTCCCACTTCACCTGCTTGTGTTCCCATTCTTCCTGTCTCTCCCTCTGTCAAATAAATAAATAAAATCTTAAAGAAAGAAAGAAAGAAAGAGAGAGAGAAAGAAAGAAGACTAAAAATTAATTAATTTTGCTAACCAATCACTACTTAATTTTTAACATAATAACTTTGAAGGAATCCAAAGTTGTATAGCATTGCTAGGAGACAGCCTTCATTCTTCTACAAATAAGTCTCTTAAGTACTGACATCTATAAAAATATAACCTAAAAATAAATTTGATGCCAAATCATCTCATTATAGCAATGAGATGTAGCAGTAATATTCATGCATGGATATGTAAACTATTTTTTTGTTATGATTGGTTTAAAGATGTAGTTGTAATAAAATTCAGTTTAATCATTATCAAAATGTTCATGTACTTATTGTTTGACCAATTGCATTTAATAACAATTACAATGAAAATTTAAATGCAAAAAACTTTTTTGCTAACATTCTAAGCATGGATCACCAAAAATAAAAATTATAACACAACATGCAGGAGAGAAGTAGGGTAAGGGGAGCAATAAGACTTTCAAGCATAAAAACAGACTTTCAAGCATAAAATTTGGGGGGGAATGGAATGGAGATAGGAATTCAAGAAGGAAAGGAAGGATATAAAATTTCCTCCTATTAGAAAACAGTTTGTTCATGCATATTTAAAAGGATAGTGGTATGAAATTACTAGATATTTAAATTTCATTGAGAAAGTAGCAAAGCTTTATTTTAAAGGTCAACATTTATTGGGGCGCCTGGGTGGCTCAGTTAAGTTGCCAGCTTTTGATTTTGGCTCAGGTCATAATCTTGGGGTCCTGGAATCAAGCCCCACATTGGGTTCAACATTCAGCAGGGGTCTGCTTGAGGATTCTTTCTCTTTTTCCCTCTTCCTCTGCCCCTCCCCCTGTCCAGGTGAGCTAGCTCTCTCTCTAAAATAAATAAGTAAATCTGTAAAAAATAAATAAAATTTCAATACTTACAATACACTGAATCATATTCTTAACTATTTAAATTTATACTGAAAAAAATTAGATATTTTGAGAAATGAGTATTTATATAATGTTTCAAAATTCTTTTGGGGTTACAAGAGGAAAAAAAGTCAAAGATCATTGCTCTAGATCAGAAAGGACTTTGGTATCCTCAGTACCAGACTCTCTAGTCTAGGATCTTGAACAAAACTAGACATTTGCCAAGAAGTCTTTGACATAGATGTGAAAGAATTGGATTTAGAAAAGATTTCCTTTTAATAATAACCAAGGAGCTACTGGTTAAAATAACCATCAGGGAGCCAATCCCTTTGTCCCACTCCTCCCTCCTGAGTAGCTCCCTGGCAGGCTATGTAAGGACCTATTTAGATATCTAAGCCACCATCTTGTTTTCTCAGAAAAACAGCTCCAGGAAATATGGGCAAACAGCCCCTGGAAAACAAAGGTGAGCCAGATTGGGGGAGATGCCCAATCAGTTAACCCCCAACCTCCTGACAGGGAGCAATGGAGATGCAAACTAAGAATGGGTGACTTGGGACCAGATGGGGACGCCCAAATGTCCTCAACTTCCCGGTTCCTTGAGCAATAGAAATGCAAATTAACCCTAGTTAGCTTGTGATTTGAGGGATCGCCCTATAAAACCTAGCCTGAGAAATTAGGTGTTGTCAAGTTTCTCCCCTGAGAGGCCACCCTGCCCCAGGCCAGTATAATTCTTGATGCTTGGCATGAAATAAAGCTTTGCTTAGGGGAACCTGGGTGGTTCAGTTGGTTGCAGGACTGCTTTCGGCTCATGATCCTGGAGACCTGGGATCGAGCCCCACATCAGGCTCTCCACTTGGTGGGAAGCCTGCTTCTCCCTCTCTCACTCCCCTGCTTGTGTTCCCTCTTTAGCTGTGTTTCTGTCTGTCAAATAAATAAATAAAATCTTAAAAAAAAAAAAAAAAGGCTTTGCTTAACCTTGACTTTCATATCAGCCTCGTTCCTTTAAAACGGACCCTATTAGGCTACCCGCTGTATCACCGAAGGCTGTTCACAGCCTAACTCAGTACAACTTTCCAACTTTATTTCTCACTCTTCTTTCTCTCACCTCCTGCTTCTGGCTCCTCACATTTAAGAGAACAGCTCCTCCTTCATGCTTGCGTGTCCCTCTCTCTGGCAGTTCTTGCATCCTAGACAGGATGAGATGGGTACTGGCAAGCAGGGTACAAAATGAGAGGCAGGGCAGTGCATAATTCAACTCAAGTGTGAACTTTTTTGCTGGAGCCTAACTCAGGCCCTTCTGTAAGGGCTTAAGCAGCTTGGAGGGTTCTGAGTATTGAGAAATTTATCCTAAGGAGCATCCTAAATTCTGAGGAAACAGGCCAGCAGAGAACAGGTAAAGAGGGATGAAGTTATGTAGGGATTTCCTGATGAACTAGATTCTAGCTGCTGGAACACAGAATTTCTAGGACCAAGGTTGCCAACCTTAATCCCAGTGAGTTGCGCTTATAAATGCAGGTACAGCCTCTCTGGTTATCCGGTTCCCTCCCACCTCAATGGGAGTGTTGTGTGCCTGCTTCTCCCTTTTTTTTCCTTTACTGGAGGATCTGTATAGCCAGTAGCGGCTCAGAATCACCAAACTTGGAGCAAAGTATATGCAACAGGAGCCTTATCTATGTAACCTGATGTAAAAGGGGGACTCTTTAAACTAAACTAGTCTAGAGTTTCCACTGTGGCCTCAAACTTGAAAACAGTAGGTGCTATTTTAATGCAAAGTTCTGGATGAAGTTTGGAAGGCCTGTGAAGGTTGTCCAAAAACCAGTTCTGCCAGCTCATCAGCCCACC
The DNA here is from genome assembly GCA_004023965.1 of Spilogale gracilis. NCBI lineage: Eukaryota > Metazoa > Chordata > Mammalia > Carnivora > Mephitidae > Spilogale > Spilogale gracilis. Next base: position 152,658 of record PITA01001007.1, read on the forward strand.
CCCACTTTGAAGGTGTACTGGGGAAGCTTGTAGACTGATCTGCCAAGATGGAAGAACTTGAGAATTCTTCCCTCCCAGTACTGCCCAAATGCACCTGAGGGTGCCTTAGGAACCACTCAGATACTGAAAAGTTTGTCCCCTTGAGTTTGGAGACAGGGGCATTAGTTCCTCATTCATGTCTGAAAACGTGAATATGTGGGCAGGCCAAAGGCTAAGTGGGATAACCTGTGGCCACAGAGAGAAAATACCTGTCTCTGGAAGGGCCTGCACTTCCAAAATTCTGAGGAGCAAACATACATGTTTGTGGGGGCCAGCTTTGGACCCCCCCCAAAAAAACCTTGTCTTGAAATGGTTGCTAACCAAGAGGGCCATCTGGAGGGGGAAGTGATTCCGACAGGTGTCTCCTGTGAGGGGTACAGCATAGGAAGTAGGAGATTAAGAGGGGAGGAAGGTTTCAGGGAGCTAGCCAGAGGCAGTAACTCTCATCTGGGAATAGTAGGAAGCCCCAGAAGTACCCCATGAGAAAAGACACCAGCCTTTGATTTGAAACATTTAGGAGATACAGGTGCCAGATTATAATTGGGCAAGTCAGGACATTTTTCTCCCCTACCTCAGGTTGGGTTCCCTAGAAGTAGACCCTGCGATGAGGATACTGCACAAGGGCTTTTTAAAGAAGTACTCCCAGGAGAAACCCATTAGGGAGCAGGAAAGGGAAAGTACACTCTCAGGCAGAATGCCGTAGGGGGAGTTTCAGCTTCAGGCTAATCCTGCATGGTGTTCGGGGATGTAACTCACTCCCCAGAGTTGGCTCCAATCTGAGCGGGGAGTTTCAGCTTCAGGCTAATCCTGCATGGTGTTCGGGGATGTAACTCACTCCCCAGAGTTGGCTCCAATCTGAGCGTGGGCTTTCCTAGTGCTGGAGCAGTCATTCAGCTTCCAGACACTTCTGGCTGGCTGTGCTTCAGGCAAAGCCTCATCAATAGGAGTGCCATCCTTGAGAAAGAGTACATTTGACCCTTGAGCAATGTGGGGGTTGGGGTGCCAACCCCCTCTGCAGTTGAAAATCCACATATAACTTTAGACTCCGCCAAAACTTTACTTAGAGCCTACTATTGACCAGATGCTTTACCAAAAACAAAAATAGTTAACACTGATTTTATATATGTGTTGTATACTGTATTCTTAAAATACAGTAAGTTAGGGGAAAAGATATTAGGAAAATCATAAGGAAGAGAAAATATATTTATAGTGCTATACTGTATTGGGAAAAATTTCATGTATAAGTTAAGTAGACCCATGTGGTTCAAACCTGTGTTTTTCAAGGGTCCGCTGTAGTTAGCATGGGCCATTAGAAAAGAAAGCACACAGAATCCATGGGAGGAGGTTACAGGGATCTGGATGGAGCACTGAAAGTGTCTGCCATAGATCATCCCAAGCACTGCTCAGATCCACTTGTATTTTACATTAAGGTCATCCTGTCCCAGCCTCCGTGAGATTGGGATTAGTCCATTTTTAGGGGGGAGACTTTAGAAGAGGAAGGTTTGAGAGGTGAGCTGCAGCCCCCAATGCTGCAGTCGATCCAAAGCTGGAGATAATTTGTCATCTTCCTCTCTGCGTGTTCTAGATCCCCTTCACCCTTGACTTTACCCTCACTTCTGCTGTTCTAGACTGCTTGCCTTTGAGGGTGTTCTAGACCTTCATCTCTGAGGGGTCTGAGGCCATGGATACCTACACTTCCATCAAACTGGGATTACTACCGTTGGCCATTCACACCTAAAACTGGCTTGCAAGTACAGGAGTTCATGAGCTAGTGCCACAAAGGGAGCATGCATGCATGGTCCCCAGTTCCCAGACTCACTCAGAGGGGAGTTGTACAGTGCTGCTCTAGCTCTTCATCATAATGATGTATTGCATGGTCTCTTCTACCTGAGTCTTCTGTTTCCATTTCTGTCTGATTTTCCTTCTGCAGTCTCAGTGTATCTATACTAGCTTCCTGTGGCTTTCACAAAAAATTGCCACAAACTTGATGGCTTTAAACAGAAATTTATGCCCTCACAAGTTCCAGAGACCAGAAGTTTGAAATCAAGCTATGAGCTATACCATACTTCCTCAAAGTCTCTAAAGAGAGATCCCTTCCTTTCCTCTTTTTTTCTTTTTCTTTCATGTTTTAATTATGGTAAAATATGCATAACATAAACTCCTCATTTGATGCATTTGTAAGTGTAAAGGACAGTGACATTATGTATATCATGTTGTGTAACCGTCACCACCATCCATCTCCAGAACTTCTTACATTTTCCCAAACTAAAACTCCATACCCGTTAAACACTAACTCCCCGTTCCCCCTCCCCCAGCCTCTGTCAACTACCATTCTACTTTCTAACTCCATGAATTTGACTACTCAAATTCCTCATGAAGTGGAATCACATAGTATTTGTTCTTTTGCGACTGAGTCATTTTACTTAGCATACTATCTTCAGGTTCATCCGTGTTGTAATGTGTCAGAAATCCTTCCTTTTTAAGGCTGAGTAATACTCTATGGGGTGTATAGGCCACATTTGGTTTATCTGACACTTGGGTTGCTTCTGCCTTCTGGCTCTCGTGAATAATGTGGCTATGCACAGGGCTATACAAATCATTCTTCAAATCCCTGCTTTCTGTAATCAGAAGTGGAAGTTCTGGATCATATGGTAATTTATTTTTAATTTTTTTTTTTAAGAAACTGCTGTAATATCTTACATTCACACACCAGCAGCTGCACAAGGTTCTAATTTCTCCATATCCTTGCCAACCCTTGGAATTTTCTGAGTTTTTTTTATTTTTTTTGTTGTTTTGTTATTATTGTTTGCTTTATTTTTGATAAGAACTATCCTACCGGGTATGAAGTGGTGTATGTCATTGTGGTTTTGATTCGCGTTTCCCTTATAATTAATGATACTGAGCATCTCTTCATGTACTAATTGGCTTTTGCACATCTTCTTTGCAGGAACGTCTAGTCAAATCCTTTACCCATTTTTTAATCCGCTTGTTTTTTTGACATTTTGTTTGTTTTAGGAATTCTTTATATAATCTGGATATTAATTTCTTAAAAGGTATATAATTTGCAAATATTTTCTTCCATTCTTTGTTTACCTTTTCACTCTGTTGATAGTTTCCTTTGACACATAAAAGATAAATTTTGACATATTTTTTATTGTTGTTGACTATGCTTTTTGTGTCATATCTAGGAATTATTTCCAAATCCAATGTCATGAAGCTTTCTCCCGTTTTCTTCTAAGACTTTTATAGTTTTAACTCTTTAAGTCATTGATCCATTTAAAGTTCATTTTTTAAAAAATATATATAATATAAGGTAAGATTCCACCTTCGTTCTTTTGCCTTTTTACCTCTTCCAACTTCTGGTGCTTCCTGGTATTCCTTGTCTTGTGGCCTCATAACCCCAGTTTCTGTCTCGATCTTTACATAGCCCTTTTCTCTTTCCTTCTGTGTTTCTCCTCTGTGTCTGTATCTTATAAGGAACCGCTCATTGGCCCACCCTAACCCATGATGATCTTACCTTGAGATCTTTAACTTAATTAATTTACAAAAAGCCTTATTCCAGGAGCACCTGGGTGGCTCAGTTGGTTAAGCGACTGCCTTTGGCTTAGGTCCTGATCCCGGAGACCCAGGATCAAGTCCCACATCGGGCTCCCGGCTCAGCAGGAAGCCTGCTTCTCCCTCTCTCACTCCCCCTGCTTGTGTTCCCTCTCTGGCTGTGTTTCTCTCTGTCAAATAAATAAAATCTTAAAGAAAAAAAAAAGCCTTATTCCAAATAAAGTCACATGCTGACATTCTGAGTAGAAATATTAGGGGTAGGGAGTCACTATTCGACCCCCTACAATGTTCATTCTAATCTCCTTTGCCACAGCAATGTTATTACCAATCCTTTTGTTTCTCTTCCTTAGAACAATCTTTATCATCCTCTGCCGTATCCTACTTAAAGCACTCCACTCAACCCAGCTAGCACCAAGTTAGAACTTTTTAGCTATGCCTCTTCCTTATTTTCTTAGCAGTTGGTTGCTCTAAGATTTGCGATATACGTCCTTAACTCTTTACAGTCTACTTAGAATTAATATTTAGCAATTCACCTAAAATATAGAAAACTTGTAACTATATGGATCCATTTATCCCTTGCCATCTTTTATACCATAAATGTCATATGTATTATATATGTTATATTATAAACCCTACAAGGCAAAATTTTGCATTAAGCTTTAAATGTTATTATGGATGTCTTTTCAAAGTCAGAGGGAAAAATAGTTTTATATTTACCCAGTTACTTACCATTTGTAATACTCTTTATTCTTTCCTGAATATTCAGTTTATTATCTGTATCATTTCCTTTTATCTGAAGAACTTCCTTTAGCATCTCTCATAGTGCATCTCTGCTGGCAACAATTTTTGTTTGTTTTTGTTTTTTTCTTTTTTCTACAAATGTCTTCCATTTCTCCATTTATCTCCAAGGATATTTTAGTTGGACCTGAAATTCTGGGTTGAGAAATTTTTCTTTGCACACTTAGTGATGCTGGTTTTCTGTCATGTTAGTGTTCTGGGGCTCCTGTAACAAATAACCACAAACTTAGTGGCTTGGGTCAACAGAAAATCATCCTCTTTCATCCTCTCACAGTTCTGGAAGACAGAAATCCAAAATCCAGATGTAGGCAGGCCACACTTCCGGTAGAGGCTCTAGGCAAGCATCCCTCCTTGGCTCTTCCAGCTTCTGGTGGCTTCAGGCATTCCTTGGCTGATAGCTAGTAACTCTGGTCTCTGCCTCCCTCTTTCTGTGCCCTTCTATTCTTTCTGTATCTTCTCCCCCATGCCTCTGTGTTTTTCCTCTAGTCATAAGGACATTTGTCAGTCGATTGAGGGCCTACCTGGTTAATCGAGAATGATCTCATCCCAATATCCTTAACTTAATTACTCTGCAAACACCCTTTTTCCAAATAAATTCACATTCGTGGGTTTCAGGAATAAGTTTTAGACATGTCCCTTTTTTACATATAATTGACATATTAATATTAACATACTAATTTGGGGATACAGTATAATGATTTGGTATTTGTATGTATTGCAAAATGATCATCACAACCAGTCTAGTTAATATCCATCAATCTACATAGTTATAAAACTTTTTTTCTTCTGATGAGAACTTTTCAGATCTCCCTTAGCAGCTTTCAGCTACGCAGTGTTATTTACTATAGTCACCACTCTAAAGACTTTCATTCATGTACTTTATATCCCATGACTTATTTCCTTTTTTAAAAAGATTTATTTATTATGGGGGAGGGGCAGAGGAAGAGGGAGAGAATCTCAAGGAGACTCTCCACTGAGCTCAGAACCCAGTGATGCGGGGCTGTCTCAGGACCCTGAGACTATGACCCAAGCCGAAATCAAGAGTGGTACCCTTAAACCACTGAGCCACCCAAGCACCCCTGACTCATTTCTTTTGTAACTGCAGGTTTATACTTTTTAACCACCTACATACATTTCGCCTACCCTGGTCCCCGGCCTCTGGCAACCACCAATCCATTCTCTGTGTCTGTGAATTTGATTTTTTGTTCTTATGTTTCTCTGTTGTTAAATTTCACATACAAGGGAGATGATAAGATGTTTGTCTTTGTGTAACTTACTTCACTTAGCCTAATACCCTCAAGGTCCATCCATGTTACTGCAAATGGCACGATTTCCCTCATTTTTATGACTAAATAATATTCTGTTGTATTTATACACTTTGATGGACATTTAGGTTGCTTCTATGTCTTGGATATTGTAAATAATGCTCCAGTGAACGTGGGATGAATATATCATTTTAAATTAGTGTTTTCATTTCCTTTAGATAAATATCCAGAAGTGGAATTGCTGGGTCATATAGTAATTCTATTTTGAATTTTTTGAAGATTTTTATACTATTTGCCATAATGGTTGCAATTTAAATTTCTACCAGCAGTACAAAAGGTTTTTTTCCCTCTATCCACACTGACATTTGTTATTTCTGATCTTTTGATAATAACCACTCTAACAGGTGGGAAGTGATCTAATTGTGGTTTTGATTTGCATTTTCCTGATGATTACTGGTACGTTGACCACCTTTTCATGTACCTGTTGGCCTTCTGCATGTTGTCTTTGGGAAGATTTCTAGTCAGATCCTCTGCCTGTTCTAAATGGAAATTTTTTTTGTTTGTTTGCTATTGAGTTGTATTAGTTCTTTGTATATTTTTGGGTATTAACTCCTTATAAGATACATAATTTGCAATTTTTTTCTCATTTATTAGGTTGCCTTTCATTTTATTAATGGTTTCTTTTAGTGTGCGAAACCTTTTAATTTGATGTAGTCCCCCTTGTTTATTTTTTTTTATTGCTTTTACTTTTGGAATGAAATCCAAAAAAGTCACTACCAAGACTACTATTAAGGAGGTTACTACCTATGTTTCCTTCTAGGAGTTTGATGGTTTCAGGTCTTATATTCAAGTCTTTAATTCATTTTTAAATACTTTTTGCGTATGATGTAAGGTAGTGGTTCATTGTCATCCTTTAGCATGTGGCTCTGCAATTTTCCCAACACAATTTGTTGAAAAGACTGTCCTTTTTCCTTTGAATATTCTTGCCTTCTTTGTCATAAATTAATTGACCATGTATGTGTGAGTTTATTTCTAGCCTCTGTATTCTGTTCCACTGATCTGTAAGTCTGTTTTTATGTCAGTATAAATTGTTTTGATTTCTATGTATATTGTTTGAAACCAGAAAGTATGATGCCTCCAGCTTTGTTCTTTCTCAAGATTGCCTTGATTATTTGGTGTCTTTTGTGGTTCTATACAGATTCTGAGATTGTTTTTATTTCTATGAAAAATGCCATTTGAATTTTAATAGAGATTGCATTGAATCTGTAGATTGCTTTGGGTAGGATGGACATTTTAACAATATAAATTTTTCCAATTCATGAACACTGAATAGCTTCCCATTTGTGTCCTCTTCAGTTTCTTTCATCAGTGTCTTACAGTTTGCAAAGTACAGGCCATTCACCTCCTTGGTCTAATTTATTCCTAGGTATTTTATTCTTTTTTATGCAACTGTAAAGGCAGTTGTGTTCTTAATTTCTCTGATAGTTCATAATTAGTGTATACAAATGCAATAAATTTTTGTACATTGATTTTGTATTCTCCAACTTCACTAAATTTATTTTTTTAAGATTTTATTTATTTATTTGTCAGAGGCAGAGAGAAAGAATGTGTGAGCACAAGCAGGGGGAGCAGCAGGCAGAGGGCAAAGCAAGCTCCACACTGAGCAAGGAGCCCAACACAGGACTCGGTCACAGGACCCTGAGATCATGACCTGAGCTGAAGGCAGACACAACCAACTGAGCCACCCAGGCATCCCTATTAAATTTATTACTTCTTACAGATTTTTGGTAGAGTCTTCAGGGTTTTCTGTATATGATATCATGTCATCTGTAAATAGTGACTGTTTTATTCTTCCTTACCAATTTGCATGCCATGTATGTATGTATGTATGTATGTACGTACGTACGTATTTTTGCCTAATTGCTCTAGCTAGAACTTACAGTACTAGCTAGGACTTACAATACTGTGTTGAATGAAACTGGCAAGAGTGTGCATCCTGTCTTGTTCCTGATCTTAAAGGAAGAGCTTTCAGCTTGTTACCAATGAATATGATGTTAACTGTGGCTTTGTCACAAATAGGCTGAGATTTGTTCCCTCTATATCCACCTTGTTTGGGATTTTTATCATTAAATGTTGAATTTTGTCTTACACTTCTTTTGCAATAGAGATGATCATATGATTTTTATCCTTCATTTTGTTAGTGTAGTATCAAGTGGATTAATTTGCTTGTGTTGAACCACACCCTTGCAGCCCTGGAATAAATCCCCCTTGAGCATGGTGTATGATTTTTTTTTTTTAAAGATTTTTTATTTATTTGACGGAGAGAAACACAGCCAGAGAGAGAACACAAGCAGGGGGAGTAAGAGAGGGAGAAGTAGGCTTCCTGCCGAGCAGGGATCATACCTGAGCCAAAGGCAGTGGCTTAACCAACTGAGCCACCCAGGCGCCCCTGGTGAATGATTTTTTTTCATGTATTTTTAAATTCAGCTTGCTGATATTTTGTTGGGGATTTTTGCATCTATATTCATCAGTCATACTGGCCTATAATTTTCTTTTCTCGTGGCATCTTTGTCTGGTTTTGGTATCAGGTAATGCTGGCCTTGAAAAATGAGTTTAGATGTGTTCCCTTTTCTTCTCTTTTTTGGAAGAGTCTGAGAAGATTTGGTATTGATTCTTCTTAGAATATTTGCTAGAATTCACCAGTGACGCCATCTTGTCCTACACTTTTGTTTATTGGGAGGTTTTTGATTACTAATTCCATCACCTTACTCATAATCTACTCAGATTTTTTATTTCTTCATTATTCAGTCTTATAAAGTTGCATATTTCTAGGAATTTCTCCATTTCTTCTATGTTGTCATCTTCTTTGAAACATTTGGGGCTTCCTTGATCTTGGTGTCTGTTTCATTCCCCAGGTTAGGGAAGTTTTCTGTCATTATTTCTTTGAGTAAGTTTGTTGGCATAGAATTGTTCATAGTGGTCTCTTATGAATCTTCTTATTTCTGTGTTATCAATACCATCTCCTCTTTCATTTTTGATTTTATTTATTTGAGTCTCTTTCTTGGTGAGTCTAACGATTTATTTTGTTTATCTTTTCCCGGAGCCAGCTCTTAGTTTCATTGATCTTTTCTGTTGTCTTTTTAAGTCTCTATTTCATTTATTTCCATTCTGTTTGTTGTTATTTTCTTCCTTGTGCTAACTTGGGGCATCATTTGTTCTTTTTCTAGTTCCTTGAAGTATAAAGTTGATCATTTATTTGAGATCTTTCTTGTTTCTTGATGTAGGTACTTATCAACATGAACTTCCTAGGGAGGCCAAGTCGGGGCTTGATTCCAGGACTCCGGGATCATGACCTGAGCCGAAGGCAGTCGCTTAACCAACTGAGCCACCCAGGCGCCCCCCCCAAAAAAATATTTTTTTAATTTATTTGATAAGGAGAGAGAGATCACAAGTAGGCAGAGAGGAAGTCAGAGAGCGAGGGGGGAGCAGGCTCCCCTCCAAGCACAGAGCCTGACATGGAGTTCCATCCAAGACCCTGAGATCATGACCTGAGCCGAAGGCAGAGGCTTAACCCATTGAGCCACCCACGCACTGCTATATTTGTCTCTTATTATAATAAGTCTTTGTTTTAAAGTCTTTTTTGTAAGATATTGGTATAGTTACCCCAACTATCTTTTGGTTTCTATTTGCACGGAGTATCTTTTTCCATCCTGTCACTTTTGTGACAGTGTAAGTCTGTGTCCTTACATCTGAAGTAAATCTCTTATAGGGAGCACATTGATAGGTCTTATTTTTTTATACAATCAGCCACTATGTCTTTTGATTGGAGAAGTTAATCCTTTTATATATAAAGTAATTATTGATGAGTATGTACTTATATTAATTTTGTTAATTGTTTTCTGGTTGTTTTATAATCCTGTTCCTTTCTTCTCTTGCTCTTTTCCTTTATGATTTGATATTTCTGTAGTGGTATGCACTTTATCTTTTATCTTTTATGTTTCTACTCTTCAGTTTTGCTTTGTGGTTACCATGAGTCTTACATAAAACAACTTATATTTTAACAGTCTGTTTTAATTTGGTAACAACTTAAATTTGAACACATTCTAAATTTCTGCATTTTTATCTCCCTCGTGCACCATGTTTTAGATTTTTTCTTTTTTAAAAAAATATTTTTATTTATTTATTTATTTATTTGAGAGAAGGAGAGAGAGCAGGAGCTGGGAGCCAAGCAGGGAGCCTGATGCTGGGCTTAGTCCCAGGACTCTGGGATCGTGACCTGAGCCAAAGGCAGACGCTTAACAACTGAGCCACCCAGGTGTCCCACAATTTACGTCTTTTTGTCTTGTGTATTTCTTAGGTTATAATATAGTTATTTTTGTTACTCTTGTCTTTTAATTTTCATACTTTTTTTTCTTAAGATTTTATTTATTTATTTGTTGGGTGGGGGGAGAGCACGCAGGGGGAGCAGTAGGCAGAGGGAGAAGCAAGCTCCCCACTGAGGAGCCTGATGCGGACTCCATCCCAGGACCCTGGGATCATGACCTGAGGCAAAGGCAGACACTTAACTTAGCCACCCAGGCATGTCTCATACTAGCTTTATAAGTGCACAATACACTGCCTTTCAAGATTAGATTTTTCTGAATTCTACTGTATGTATACCTTTAGCAGTTAGATTTCTGCTTTCATGTTTTCCTGTAATCAATTAGTTCCCTTTCATTTCAGCTTAAAGAAGTCCCTTTAACATTTCTAGTAAAGCCAGTCTAATGGTAAACTCCTTAACTTTGCTTGTGTTGAAAACTCTCTCTCTCTCTCTCTCTCTCTCTCTCTCTCTCTCTCTCTTCATTCTAAATGATAACTTTGCCAGGTAGAGTATCCTTAGTTGCTGGGTTTTTTTTTTTTTCTTTCACATTTTGAATATATCATGCCACTCCCTTCTGGCCTACAAAGTTTCCCTTGAAAAATCTTCTGACAACCTTATATGTGGTAAGTTATTTTTCTCTTGCTGCTTTTAAGATTTCTCCTTGTCTTTAACTTTTGATACTGTAATCAGAATTGATCTTGGTATGGGCTCCTTTGGGTTCATCTTCTTTGAAACATTTGGGGCTTCCTTGATCTTGGTGTCTGTTTCATTCCCCAGGTTAGGGAAGTTTTCTATCATTATTTCTTTGAATAAGTTTTCTGCCTTTTTTTCTCTTCTTCTGAAACACCTAAATGTGGATGTTGGACACTTGGTGTTGTCCCACAAGTCCCTTAGGCTCTCTTTACTTTTTTTCTTTTTTCATTTTTGCTGCTATGGTTGGCTGAGTTCCAGGACCCTATCTTTAAGTTCACTGATCCTTCTACTGCATCTAGGCTGTTGTTGAACTTCTCTATTATATTTTTCATTTCAGTTATGTATTCTTCAGCTCTGTGACTTCGTTTTTGGTACCTTCTTATATTTTTTCTTTGTTGAAATTCTTACTTTGTTCATTTATTCTTTTCCTGAGATTGAGGAACATTTTTATGACCATTACTTTGAGCTCTTTATCATGTAAAGCACTTACCTCTGTTTCATTAACATTTTTTTTTTGGAGTTTTACCTTTCGTTTGTTTAGAACATATTCATCTCTGTGTCTTTATTTTCCTTGATTCTCTGGTTGGTTTGTATGTATTACATAAAACAGCCACATCTCCCAGGCTTCAAGGAATGGCATCATGTAGAAGATGAAGCTTATTGTTTAACTTTGCCCTAGGTCTTCATTTTTTCTCAAACCTTTATAATTGCCCGGGCAGCTTACTTTATTTATTTATTTTTTTAAAGATTTTATTTATTTATTTGACAGAGAGAAACACAGCAAGAGAGGGAACACAAGCAGGGGGAGTGAGAGAGGGAGAAGCAGGCTTCCGGCTGAGCGGAGAGCCCGATGTGGGGCTCAGTCCTAGGTCTCCAGGATCATGACCTGAGCTGAAGGCAGTCGCTTAACCAACTGAGCCACCCAGGCGCCCCAGCTTACTTTATTTTTACTGATTTTCAGTAGTTGAGGGTATGCTAAGACCTCTCAGTGTCCCAAAAGGGAGGATCTCAGTCAGCACCTAGATACAGACTGATTAAAAGTGAGACCCATGGGCAGCAGCATTTAGAGTATGCAAATAGTATAGTCCTGTGAGACTGTAAGCATAAGCCTCACTAGCCACCAGAGCTATATGATCTAGAGGTGTTCCCTGGGCAGCAGCTACAAGATTCTGGCCACCAAATGAGTGTGCAAGCTCTTTTCTGGGAGATACTGGCAGCCTATAGCAAAGCAGAAGCAGCGTGCAAAGATGACATCCACCAGCCTCCATCCCTGGAAAACACCTCAGTAGCCCCTAAATATGTGCCAAAACTGAACCCTCCCTCTCAGCCTGAAACCTCAGGACAAGCAAACAGGCCTTGTTCATAGAGATTGATGATGTGTTTCTCTTTGCTGTCTGCACTGTGCCCTAGGAATAGTAGCCAGCCAAGAACTGTCTCTGGTTGCTGTAGTCACCTTTCTGGGACCCAAGGAACACAAGCCCCGTTGCCCATCAGATCTAAGGGATCAAAGGACATTTAGGAGTAGCCTCAAATACCAGGAACTGGGCTTAAAACCCAGGGCACCAGATACACAAGCTTCTCTCTGAAAGATACTGACCTCTAGAGAGTGATAGAAGGAAAGCACAATGATAGCACCTGCCCTCCAAGGTCTCTGGAGAAGAGGATAGTTGTGTGTTTAGCTGTTAGTTGTGTGTTTAATTAGAAGGCTGCCCCTCAGGCCACTATTATATAAGATAATAGGCCTCTTTCACAGAAAGATTGAGCATCTTAGTCTGTTGCCTCTTTACTATGCCCTTGGAGTGGTAGCTAGGTGGTTAAGAATTTTTTCTGTCTTCCTTTTTATTTCCTTTTTTTAAAATAGGCTCTACACCCAACATGGGGCTTGAACACACAATCCTGAGATCAAGAGTCCTGTATTCTACCAACTGAGCCAGCCAGGCTTCCCTAGGAACTCCATTTTTATTTGTTACAGACCTGTGGGACCCACAAGTATAAGTGCCACTGGGCGCCAGGGCCAAGAGACCTAGGGGTGTCCCGTGCACAGCAGCTACAAAAATCAGAGGGCCAGATGAGGGCACAAGTCCCTTTCTGGGAGATATCAGTACGTTTGAGCAAGGCAGAGAGCACAAGGATGGTGCCTACCGGCCTCCATCTTCAGACAGTATTTTAGTAGACTAGATGTGTGTCACATTGGGCTAATGCTTTAAGATAAGCAAATAAGCCTCTTTCACAAAAGGCCCTGGGCAATTTTCAGTTGACTATCTCTGTGCTGGTCTTTGGGGGTGGGTGAGTGTGTGCCCACAGCCCTTTAAGAATTGTTCCTTAGTTCTCTATAGCTTTGTAGTTCTCATGGACTCAAGCCTTATTAGCTTTAAAAGACAGACATTTGAGGGCTCACCTCTCAGGTACAGGTCTTAAAATTTGGTGTGCCAGAGGTGGAGTTCAAACCATTCACTGGTCAGTGAGAAGCTTGGGGTTTGAGTTCCCTTCTGATTGTGAGACACCACATTAACTGTGGAGACATTGTTTCTCAGTCTCTCCTACCTGCTTCTATGTGAATTTTCTCTATTTCACCCATTGCAGAGGCATTATTCAGCTGGTTTGGGTGTTTTTTGTTTTGTTTTTGTTTTGGGGGGGTTGGAGGAAATTGTTCCATCTGTAGCTGTAGATTCAATGTGTCTGTGGGAGGAAGTAAGTTCAGGATCCTTGTACATAATCAACTTGGACTGGTACAAATGTACTTGGGGAGGTCCACAGTTCAGCCCTCTTCATCTGTCTCTGGCCTCCATTGTAAGTCAGTTGTCATTCAAGTTGTTTTGCAGTATGTAATTTATCATTTTTCTTTGGTGCTTTCAAGATTTTCTTTTTATTTTTGGTTTCAGCAGTTTGATTATGACGTTCCTGAGTATGGCTTTCTTCATATTTTTCTTACTTAAGATCTGACCTTGAATCTATATTTGTATCTTTCACCAGATTTGGGGCAATGTTGGTCATTTCTGCAAGTAGTTTTCTCTCTTCTTCTTCTTGGATATTATCCCATAGGTCCCTGAGTCTCTGTTCATTTTTTCCCTTCTTTTTTCTATTTTCTGTAGATTGGTAGTTTCTTTTAGTAATTCTTTCCTCTGTTACCTCTGCTGCACTCTTAATCCCATCTAGTGAATTTTTTGTCTTGGGTATTATTTTTTTTCCAATTCTAGAATTTCTGCTTGATTTTCTTTAAAGATTTTATTTATTTATTTGACAGAGAGAAACACAGCCAGAGAGAGAACACAAGCAGGGGGAGCGAGAGAGGGAAAAGCAGGCTTCCGGCTGAGCGGAGAGCCCGATGTGGGGCTCGATCCCAAGTCTCCAAGATCATGACCTGAGCCACCCAAGCACCCCTGATTTAAAAAAAAAAAAATATATATATATATATATATATGTATATACACAGCTTGTTTTTCTGCTATGACCTAACTTTTCATTCATTGCAAATCTATTTTCCTAATTCCACTGAGTATAGTTATAATAAACTCTTTATAAATCTCTATCTGTAAATTTCAAAATCTGGGTCTTCTGAAAAATTGGTTCCATGAACTGTCTTCTCTCTGGAGAGCAGATTACATTTTCCTGTTTCTTTGTAAGATAATTTTGTACAATATCCTGGGTGTTCTGAAGGTCATTCTCTGGAGACTGGATTCTGTTGTATTTCTCTGAAGATTGGTTTTGGTTTTGTTTTTAAAGAGGCAGTTAATCTTGCTGTATTTGAACTGTAAAGTTTTGTCTCTTGGGCATCAGCTCAAATCTCAGTTCAGTTCTTTTATTCTTAGCTGGGCTGCTTGCAATCAGTCCCATGTGTGCATAGTTCATAAATGAACTAGAATTAAGGCAGTGTTTATACACACAGTCTGGAGCTTCTCCTCTTTCTCTCTCCCTTCTGGGATATGATCCCTTCTCATTTTGCTGCAGCACTGTTGTCCTGAAGTTTGTTCTCTCATTTTTTAAAACCAGAGAGACTGAGAATTTTCTTTCAGTTTTGGCTGCCTTGCACAGCACCAACTGCCCTGTACCCATAGGCTAAAAGCCACGAAAATTGGAAACTCATCTCATGCTCTTCTCTTCTTTCAAATGTTAGCTCCCCTCCAAGATATTGCCTTTATTTACTCTCTAGTGTCTTCAGGTGGCTGTTGTTGTTGTCTTTTGTTTTGTTTTGTTTTGCATTTGGTCTAAAGTTTATAGTTGTTACCTGTGGAAATGTCAGGTTTACTCATTACTCAGCCAATCACAAGATACCTTACTTTTATCCTTCTCTATCAGCTCAGTCTAGAGAACCTGCTCCAGTGAAGCCATAGATACCAGCTAAAGTTGAGGCATTAGTGGGACTCAAAACTAGAAGACTGTTAACTCACCCAGCAGATAGTTTGGAGCCATATTTTCAATGCAGACGGTGCTGTCTCTAAAGCCAAAAGAAGCCTGCCAAACATGATGCTTCTTTCTTAGTGTTAGAAGTCTCAAGGTACAGTAGTATTTCCTGGACTCTAATGGGGATATCCTGGCATGACATGCCCCAGATCATTGGGCATTTCAGAACTACCCTAGCCTAGCAGGATCCTTATCTCTGCACCTCTGGAGCACATGGTCTTACCAGGGCATCTAGAGTAGTTGCCACTTCTTACTCATGAGGTCCAGTTCATATTTTGTATCCATATAATAGACCAATGTAATGTTACATGGAAGGTCCAGAAAATCAGGGTCCGTTGGACTATGTTTAGACAGAGATCAGGAGAGTTAGTGGGAGAGCCCTGAGGCAAGATGATCAATGTTGACATCCAGGGTAAATACAGATTGCTTCTGATATGCCTTTCTGATGGATATTGAAAGATAGATCAACAGCTGCATGCTATATAAGAGAAGCTAAATTGCTTCATTCTAGTAGAGAGTCCACATCAAGCAGAGCAGTCGCAGTGTGGCTCCTGCTCGGTTAAGTCTGCAGTACTCCACTGTCATCTGTGGTTTTCTTACAGACCAGACTGGTAAACTAAGATGGGATATAATGGGGGACTACTACCCTTGTTTAGGGTTAGCACGTCATTCTGCCCAGGAGGCAGTATTGTTTGTGAATTATCTCATCCAGACCTGGGGTGAAGGGTTGTAGTTCAGGAGCTTTCATTTGGCCTTTCCTACTACAATAATCTTTATTACATAGGTCAAGGAAGTAATGTAAGGGCTCTCCCAGGCGCTGAGTATATGCAACCTGATTAAGTATTTGGATAACAAGGAAATGATCACTAGGTGTATCTATGAAGATTTGAACCCACTGTAAGTAAGACCTGGGTCAGAACTACATTTATTACCTGGCCTCCAGAATCCCTACTATGGTCTTTTTTTTTTTTTTAAGATTTTATTTATTTGACAGAGAGAGAGAGATCACGAGTAGGCAGAGAGCAGGCAGAGAAAGAGGAGGAATTAGGCTCCCTGCTGAGCAGAGAGCCCCTTGCGGGCCTCAATCCCAGGACCCTGAGATCATGACCTGAGCCGAAGGCAGAGGCTTTAACCCGTTGAGCCACCCAGGTGCCCTAATGATAGGTCTTTGATGTGCTTTAGTTTGGGAACTTTTAATCCCCTCCTCAGTACCCTGTCATGCTAGTTCCAGAACAGTATCTCATTTAATGTGGGCATCGTTTTTTCCAAGTATTGAAATACTAGCCTACTATTAGAATCAGCTCCAAGGCCCCTTGTTGGGGTGTTAAGTATTGAGTCCTGGAAGAGTATACCCATATCAACAAACACTCCTTTAACGGACTAATATTCCATTCTACCATCCTAAACCCTATGTCAGCATTGTCAAAGAACATTTATAAGCAAGTACTCCTGGTTCTTGCTGATACGTAATAGCCTGGTCTTGTAGCTCCTTTGCTTGCATAATCCTTTTCCACCCTTAACAGGGCCAGCCCTTCCCCAGATTGGTCCTGCTGAGACTTTACCCTGGTTCTTGGCCTAATGTCCAGGAAGGGATGGGGGATGATCTTGAGGAAGGCAGGTGTTGTGCAGGACATCTGCCTCAGTTGAGGCCTCTGCATTTTTTCTGCAAGGAGGGGGCTGCTATCGTCCTCTAGCAAGGAGAAGTGATTCTGGGCATTTTGCATGCCCACATGTTCGGAGGGATCTAAAGGTTTTTGTTCTCAAGTACGTCTTCCCAGATATCCTCACCCCAAGTCTCCAGGTCCCACTCAGTGCTCGTCTTAGAATACAGTCCTGGGCGTGGTCTTCCAACAGGATTTACTTTCCAGAAAGAGTAAGTGACAGTCTAAAGACTATCTAAAGAGGCAGCTTTAAAAACAAAAAACTTTCACTTCCTGCCTTAAATTAGTGACCCTCTGCCTCGAGCCTATCATTTGCTCTCTTCCATGCATCAGTAGCATCCAGCAGCAATAAACTAATTCCACAGCCCTTTCAGTTATCGTTTCCTCTGTGTTGCACAAGCTCATGCAACCTTTTTCAGCTCTGTCTGGTTCCAGGGTAACAAAGGTACATATTTTGTTTTCTTTTAAATGATGAAAATTTTTTTAAGAAAATTTCCTAAATCGTCGTAATGATATCGGAAAAGATGTTCAGGTTCAAAGCCAGTGGCCAAGAAGGAATTCTTGACACTTCTTTAGTGCAAAATGTTGTTTTATTAAAGCACAGGGACAGGACCTGTGGGCAGAAAGAGCTGCTCAAAGATACATATTTTTGTAATGGCAATGCTGTGGCATCCCAGGTGCTAACAACATGGATTTCCATCAGTAAAAACATCCTTATTGCCACCTGGCCAGCAAATAATCACATTCCAAAATCCTTAGAGTCTATTTCCTAGGACCATGACTAGTTTCAGATGTCTTTGGTAGGTTTCTTCAAAAGCTGACTATGAAATGGGAATTTAGGAGCAAGGAATCTATTAAGGAAATGCTCCCAGGAAAACCAGAAGGTGACTAGAAGAAGCAGGATAGGGGAGGGGAAAAGCAAAGCAAGGGGGAGATTTCCAACAAAGTCCCATGGAGGGTGGCTTCAGACTGATCCCACAGGGGAACTTTGGAATATAAAGGACACCTCCGAGTTTGTCCTGACTTGTTACAAGGAACCCGGCCTCCATACTCCTACTTTCATACTCCACGCAATCACTAGCTACGACCTGCCTTACAGTCGGTGGGTAGTAAATTCCCAGGCTCTACTGACTCTGTGCCTGTAGACACTGTGGCTCCAAGAGCCCAGGAGCAGGCCTTTGAAGAGAGTCTCCAGTGTGGATGGTTAGAAGCAAAAGGCACAAGAGCCGGGAGGACAGCAAATAAAGATCATAAAGGGGACTTAGATGGAGCAACTGTGTCTATTAGAACTTAATACCTTTTCTTTCCTCCCTATCTCTATTTTCACTTCTCTGACCCTGGTAGAGTCAGATGCAACCTGGTAAGTGGGGGAAAGGAGGAAGAGAGCAGCAAAGTGGCAGAAATGACGA
Source organism: Spilogale gracilis (assembly GCA_004023965.1). Classification (NCBI taxonomy): domain Eukaryota; kingdom Metazoa; phylum Chordata; class Mammalia; order Carnivora; family Mephitidae; genus Spilogale; species Spilogale gracilis. The sequence goes on from PITA01001007.1 coordinate 170,839, forward strand.
AAACGTGGACTGTGTTGGGATAGTCTCCATTATACTGGGGTGACAAGTAGCCCTAAGCTCTTGGCAGCTCATAGAGTAAAGTTTATGTTTTGCCTGTGCCTCATGTCCTACATGAAATGACAGAGGACTGCACTTCACATGGTCACCGGGGACTAAAGTGATTAGAGGATCCACTATCTTCTTCTGCCGCATCTTGAACACACAGTTCCCCCAGTTGTTTTCATGGGAGGACCATGCGTGGGCTTTTCCGTGTGCTTTAGCACACGTGTGACAGTCACTTGTCGCCAGCAGCATAAGTCACAAAGCCCTGCCTGACTGCATGGGGACAAGGATTGTGGGGGATCAAACAGTACGGCTGGGGACTATCATCCCAGCCATTCCTGTCTTTTTTACTGCAAACTTGTAAGTCTAATTCAAACTTGAGCTGAGTGAGAAAAAGTTACAAATTAAATGAGAAATTAAAACTGGGTAAGTAGTACTAATCAAATAAATTTGGAAAACATGTGAGATTTGCCAGAGATTTTACCACTGAGGCAGGGGGGAAATAGGTAAATTATGAACGAATAAGGTTCCTTAAAAAAAAAAAAGCTAAAAATAGCCAAAATGCCTAATTGTATTATATTGGTTAAGTAGGTGATGTAGGTAGGTTAGTCATTTAAAGCTATATTTCCAGGGGCGCCTGGGTGGCTCAGTTCATTAAGCGACTGCCTTCAGCTCAGGTCATGATCCCGGAGCCCCGCATCGGGCTCCCTGCTCGGCGGGAAGCCTGCTTCTCCCTCTCTCACTCCCCCTGCTTGTGTTCCCTCTCTAGCTATGTTTCTCTCTGTCAAATAAATAAATAAAATCTTAAAAAAAAAGACTATGTTTCCAGAGAGCTTTTAGTGACATTGTTAAATGCTCATGTTATAAGTGAAAAAAAGTCAGAATATAAGACTGTATATGAGAATTCCCCTCTTACCTGGCTTACTGTAAAGGCCATAATTGTTACCCTCCTTACTGTCTCTGGTTCTCCAGTATGTTCCTTACACTGTAGCTAGTCACCTGTCTGCCCTATAAAGCTGATGTTGCATGTGGCCTTCAAGATAAAACCAAATTTCTTTTCATGGTATATATCATATCCATTTGGTCATGTCTATCTTTTGCTTCATTTTTCTCAAATACCTACTTCATAGCCTATTCCCAAATTTATATTTTCACCCCAGATATTTCCTGAGCTACAGATGTATATAGACAAGTGACATCCCTCTCTGGTTGTCTCATGGTCCTCTCAAATTTAATCTATGCACAGTTAAACCTTTTTTCTTTTTTTTTTTTAGAACTGTGCCAGTCTTTTCTAACTCAGTAAGTGATATCTCTACTGACTCAGCCAACAAAGCCAGAAATTCAAGAGCCATCCTTGAGTGTCTGCTCCTTTCTGTCTCTAGCTTATGCTTGGGCCCTCCTGGCCTCTAATTCTTGGCTGTGGCATGATCATTCTGCCTCTCAACTTCCCTTTCTCACTGGCTTGTTCTCTGGCTCTACCCCAGTTCACATTACTAAGAGATTCTGATTCAGCTTTGTCTCTGCTGGGTTTTTTTCATGTCCTGAAGGAAGTCAGCCCATCTTGTTGGTTCTGTTTCGCGAGTATTTTAGTGTGTCCCTCCTGTCATGGAATTGGTAAAAAAATGTTTTGCAAACTTTTTCAAAACCTTATCTTCCCAAAGTGACAGGTAGAAGTAGGAAAAACAGAGCTGCAGAATAATTCAGTGGTTGATGGAGGCCTCCAACAGTGTCCACTGTGGTGTCTACACACTATTTTACTTTCCTTATTTTTGTTTTGTTATCTAGACTTTGTACTTGTTTATTTTTTTAATAATCACTTTTTAAATACAACTCAACTACCATAAAATTCACCCTTTAAAAGTATACAAGCAGTGGAGTTTTTTAGTATATTAATAGTTGCACAACCATTATCGCTACCTAATTTTAGAACACTTTATTCCTCTTTAAACTTTTGTTTTCAGCTCTCTGATGAAAAATTTAAATTGTGTCCTCTCTCTCCTCATGGTAAGCATAGCAGTTTTACACTTGGAGTTAGATTACTCCAGTATCCGGTGTGCCTGTTGGTATTTCTAATGTCCGTTGTTTCTGCTGGTTTCAGTTACAAAATGTTCCTTGTGTGCCTGGTTATTTTTTAATTGCATGCTAGAGGTTTTATTTGTAAAACTATTTGCAGAAATTGTTGAAACCTAAGATGGTGTACTCTAAAGAGGATTCATCTTTGCTTCTGCCAGGCACTTGTGAGCACTAGCAGTCCTGGATTACCCAGGTCTTTTCAGAGGTTTTGATTATCAGAAGGAAAACTACAAACCCCATGATGCTTGTCAATATCAGCTTTACTCTTGTTCATGGGTATACCCCTTTTGGTCCCTACACAGGGAATAGTTCCCTTTGGGTTCCCTCTACTCTTGTATCTGGCCCTGGGCTCTACTCTTCATGCTCTCAGCCATGGAAGGTTGTCAGTTGCTCAGTTCCACATTTCTTTTGTAATTGAGATATAATTGACATACAGCATAATGATTTCATATTTTTATCTATTGTGAAATGATCTCCACATCACCATACCTAGTGTCAAAAGTTCAGGAAAAATATAGAAGTAAAACGAATCAATCACTGAAGTAGTAATTGATAAAAACATATTTTGCATGCACCAAAAGACAGTTTGCAAGCCAGGAGCACTCAAATCAAAACATGGAATGAAACTATGAAACTATAATTAAGAGATTTATTATTATAAACTAGCTTATATAGTATAGAGACAGTAACTGTTTATTCTTCACAGTGATTGGTTATAATATTAGAATTTTCTTAAATGAAAGGGAATTATTGCTTACCTCACGGAGAAGCAATTTATGTTTCGCTTATGATTTCCAGAGGTGTAAGCAAGAAGATACCCAGATCAAGTTAGCCTCACTTGCCTTGCAAAATAAGCTCCAAGACATGGTCTGGTCTCCATATGCATTTGAGTTTAACAATTCTTTTTTGGTCATTCTCTTAGCAAGCTGAATGTAGCCAACTGGTATAGTGTTACTCTTGGTTACCACTGTTGATGTAGTCAGGCTAAAGAACCACACATTCACAGTTTCCGATAGTTGAGTCCTCAGGATGGAGGGTCACTTGCCAGCAGTCAGATCATCATTATATAAGTGGGAGGTCGGATCACTGAGTTCCTCAAATTGTCTAATCTTCATGAATGTAATTTGAGATGTGAGTGTCTTCCCAAAGACATTCAAAACCCTTGAGAGGATACAACATACTAGAGAGATTGATATGATTGATAAAGAGACATGATTCTCCAAGGAGAATAATAGCTAAGGATTGAAAAATTCCCCAAAACAGAGAGTCCCAAGATTTAAGTAACTTATCAACTTAAATGGATTCTAATCAGATTCAGATTTTACCTTTCTAATTCAGTCTACATTTTTTTAAGTTATTTTACATAGGCTTAGTAGATGTATTAACTATCACATATCCTCATGGTTATTTTGAACAGCATGAACATGAGGATGTTTTATTTCCGGAGGCAGAATTACAGATGACCTTACACCTTAACTAGGCCTCCGTGATGTGAGCAATCAAATAATTTAATAAGAGGCATTTCTATGGAAATAAAAGAAAAACAAGGGTTAATAGCTCAAACAAATTATAAATTCATTTTTGAGTTTAGACAGCAGCCAGTTGAGAAAATTTCTAGATTTGAGTCTGAAGCTTTTTTAGAAGATGAAATGAGGATGACACTTTAATGCACATGGATTTTCCTGGTTTGCAGTTTGTCTTTGATGATATCATTGGATGTTGAACTTTCATGGATGGTGGTCCATCTAGCAACAGGCGTGAAGATTGTCCATACATGATCTCCTGTGGTTCAGATTTTTCTGAAGTTTACCAAACTGAAGTTTACACTACAGTTTTCTATTGAAATACAAGTTTTTGTAGTTATACCATTTTTATCAAAGATATATACAGTGAAACTAATTTGTAAAAATTAAGTCTAGTCTTGGGGCGCCTAGGTGGCTCAGTCGTTAAGCGTCTGCCTTCAGCTCACGTAATGATCCTGGAGTCCTGGGATCGAGCCCAGCATCGAACCCCACATCAGGCTCTCTGCTGGGCGGGAAGCCTGCTTCTCCCTCTCTTACTCCCCCTGCTTGTGTTCCCTCTCTAGCTGTGTTTCTGTCAAATATATATATAAAATCTTTAAAAAAAATTCAGTGTAGTCTTATTAAATTTGAATTACTTACATAAATGTAGTAAGAATAGTATTGCATATTCTGAAATACGACATTTCAGTCAGAACTTTGGCAATATCTTAAGGGACTTTATTGGCTCCACAATGTTCTTGAAAATTTCCTGGTAATAAGGAATCTCAGATTAGACGTTTAAAGTCTCTGTAAACTAAGAGCCAAGCTCAGGATTTGTCTAATTGTGTGCTGTTAGAAGGAGAACAGATTCTTAATAGAGTTTATAGAAATACCTATATTGTCATGAAAAATAAGAATGTGTAGTTAGAGTTTCTGAATTGTGGAGATATCAGGAAGAAAAAGATAATATTTCAACTTTTGTTTACAAAAGTATACTTTATCAAATTGCTGTAAGATATAAATAGCTTAGAAGAGAAAATGGGGTTCTTTAAATCTGGAAAAGAAAACATTAAAGAACCAGCAGTGTTTTAATGAAGTCATTAAGTTTTTATTTTAATTTAGTGTTACATTAGTTTCAGGTGTACAATATAGTGAGTCAACAATTGCGTGCATCACCCAGTGCTCATCACAAGTGCACGCCTTAATCCCCATCACCCTTTCACCCATTCCCCCCCCAACCACCTCCCCTCTGATAACTATCAGTGTTCTCTGTCAGTTAAGAATCTGTTTCTTAGAGGATGCCTGGCTGGCTCAGTCAGTAGATCATGTAACTCCTGATCTTGGGATCATGAGTTCAAGCCCTGCATTCAGCATGGAGCTTACTTTAAAAAAAAAAAGTGTGTTTCTTGGTTTGTCTCTTTTTTCCTTTGCTCATTTGCTTCTTAAATTCCACATATGAATGAAATCATATGGTATTTGTCTTTCTCTGATTTATTTTGCCTAGCACTATACTTTCTATTTCCATCCATGTCATTGCAGATGGCAAAGATTCATTCATCCTTTTATGGCTGAATAATATTCCACTGTGTATATAAGCCACTTCCTCTTTATCCGTTCATCTTGATATACACTTGGGCTGCTTCCATAACTTGACTATTGTAAATAATGCTGCTATAAGTAAGGGTGCATGTATCACTTTCAATTTGTGTTTTTGTATTTTGGGGGTAGGTACCCAGTGGTATGATTTCTGGGTGGTAGAGTAGTCTTATTTTTAACTTTTCAAGGAATCTCCATACTGTTTTCCATAGTGGCTGCACCAGTTTGCATTCCCACCAAGAGTGCAAGAGAGTTCCTTTTCTCCACATCCTCACCAACACTTGTTCATAATTACGGGGTTTTTAAAAGTTTTTATTTTCTCATTTAAGTGATCTCTGTACCCAACCTGGGGCTCAAATGACCCCAAGATCAAGAGTTCCATGCTCTACTGAATGAGTCAGCCGAGCGCCCCATTCTTATGTTGTTGTTTTTTTTTTTCTTAGTCATTCTGACAGGTATGAAATGATACCTCATTGTAGTTTTGATTTACATTTTTTGATTTGTACTTATAATCATTATCAGTTTATTCAGAGACCTGTACTTTTGTTTCATCTTGGGTTAGCAGCTTTATGAATGATTTCCTTCCACTAGATTTTTAGAAATTCTTACCTACTTTAGTGTTATGATTTAGTTATCAGAAACCTGTACTCTAGAATACTGATGAGGGTCTTTTCCATGAATCTTTTTGAAGATGAACATCTTTGCTGGTAGCTGATTGTAAATGCTTCCAGAGTAAAACAGTAAATATCTGTGAATGACAAGACTTCAAAACATCTTTGATTAAAGATCTGGTAAGAGTTTGCCAAAAAAAAAAAAAAAAAAAGGAAAAGAAAAGAAAGAAATGACACAAATGAGAAGCAGATTGTTATCTTTGTGATAAATAGTACTGTAAAATAATAACTTGAATTATAACTGATAACATCATACCAGGACATATTATAATTTTAGGAACTTTGTATAATTTCTGGAACAGTTATATTAATAACATAGAACCAGGGACACCTGGGTGTCTCAGTTGGTTAAGCATCTGCCTTCGGCTCAGGTCATGATCTCATGGTCTTGGGATCAAGCCCTGTGGAGGGTTCCCTGCTCACCCATAGCCTGTTTCTCCCTCTTCCTTTGCCCCACCCCCCAATTGTGCTCTCTCGCATACACACTCCTTCTCTCATGCTGTCCCTCTCTCTCAAATAAATAAAATCTTAAAAAAAAAAAAAAAAAGGACACGAGATCCTCATCCATAATGACTATACGTGTAAGAGGGAGGAGTCTTTATAGGACATACAGAGAGAGTTTTAGACCAGGCAGAACCCATCTTTGCCTTTAGAGTCCCTGGCACAAATCGTCTATGGGGTCCCAGTAATTCTACCATGGTGTAAAATCAAGAATCATGGGTTTTTCCCTTTACATACAGAAGGGCAACTTACCAAACAGCTTCAACAAACAAAAACAGAAAACAAATGTGCCCAGTGAAGCTGGAGAGCCCAGAACACAGATAATGGAGTTCAGATCAAGACAGACGTACCCTCAAACTCCAGAGTCAGTGAGAAATCACTGAGCCCAGTGTGGTGTGTGGGTACAGTACCTGGTTGCTCACCAGACTTGGAGTGTTTGGGTAGCTTCTTTGGATCCCACTTCTGATACACAGAGTGCCAAAAGTTCAGGGTTGGGGGAGACCTAAAGCCAATGAATCCCTGAAGTACTATTGATAAAAGTATATTGTGCTTACTTTTTAAGCCCATTGTTACCAGAAAGGCAGTTTGCAAGCCAGAGGCTCTCCAATCAAACAAAGCATGGAAGGAGGCTCAGAGGTATATTATAAAGCAGCTTACGTAGTGTAGAGATAGTGACCAGTTACGGTATTAGAATTTTTTTAAATGAAAGAGAATTGGTTAGTGGTTATCTCATTATCAGTTTGGGGACCAATTTAAGTTTCATTTATCATTTTCAGAGGCATAAGCAAGAAGTGTCCCATGTCAAGTTAGCCTCACTTGCCTTGCAAAATAAGTTAAGCTTTACCTGTATGACTAAAATAGTTTTGTCTATCTGGAGACTTTTCAAGTCTGGTCTTTGTGTTTGACTTTAACAAAATTTTTAAAAAAATTACTTCTTATGATGAGGACTTTTAAGAGATACACCCTTCACAACTTTCAAATATGCAATACAGTATTATTTTTTCTTTATTTTTTTAAAGATTTCATTTATTTGTCAGAGAAAAAGCAAAAGAGCACAAGCAGGGGGAGCAGTAGGCAGAGGGAGAAGCAGGCTTTCTGCTGAGTAAGGAGCCTGATCCAGGACTCGATTCCAGGACCCTGGGAGCATGACTTGAGCCCAGGGCTTACCTAAGTGAGCCACCCATGTATCCCGCATTGTAGTATTATAGTATTAACTGTAGTCTTTGTGCTCTATGTTACATCCCTGTGACTTACTTACTTTATAATGGGAAGTTTGTATTTTTGACCACCTTCATCCACTTTACCTACCCCCCATCCCCACCACTGACAACCACCAAATTGTATCTGTGAGCTTTGGGTTGTGTTTTGTTGTTTTCCTTTTGTATTTTTTAGACTTCACATATAAATGAGATCATACAACATTTGTCTTTCTTTGACTTACTTCATTTAGCATGATGTCCTCAATGTCTGTCTCATTGCAAATAGCAAGATTTTATTTTTTTATTTTTTTTGTGAATGAATAGTATTTCGTTATGTGTATACATGCACCACATACCACATATTCTTTATGCATTCATTCATCCATTGATGGACACTTAGGTTGTTTCCATATCTTGATTATTGAAAATGGTGCTGTAGTGAATATGTGGGGTGTATCTTTTTCTCCAATCCTCACCAACACTGACTGTTTCTTTTCTTTTGATAATAGCCATTATAACAGTTGTGAGGTGATATCTCATTGTAATTTTGATTTGCATTTCCCTGGTGATTAGTGATGTTCATCATATTCATATACCTGTTGGCCATCTGTGTGTCTTTGGGAAAAAAATCTCTGTTCAGGTCCCCTGCTATTTTTTAATCACATTGTTTTTGCTATTGAGTTGTATGAGTTTTTTATATATTTTGGATTTTAACTCCTTATCATATATGGTTTGCACATTTTTTTTCCATTCTGTAGGTTGTCTTTCATTTTGTTGATAATTTCCTTTGCTCTACAGGTTTGTAGTTCGATGTAATTCCATGGGTTCATTTTTGCTTTTGTTGCCTTTGCTTTTGGTGTCAGGTCCAAAAAATCATCACCAAGACCAACAATGTCAAGGAGTTGACTGCCTTTGTTTTCATCTAAAAGTTCAATGGTTGGGGCGCCTGGGTGGCTCAGTCATTAAGTGTCTGCTTGCAGCCCAGGTCATGATCCGAGAGTCTGGGGATCGAGCCCCACATTAGGCTCCCTGCTCAGCAGGAAGTCTGCTTCTCCCTCTCTCACTCTCTCTGCTTCTGATCCCTCTCTAGCTGTGTTTCTCTCTGTCAGATAAATAAATAAAACCTTTTTTAAAAATCAAATAAATAAATAAAAGTTTAATGGTTTTAGGTCTTACATTCAAGACTTCTTATCCATTTTGAGTTAATGTTGTATATAATATAAGAGAGTAATCTAGTTTCCTTCTTTTCCTTGTGACTGTTTCAGTTTTTCCAGCATCATCTACTGCAAAGACTGTCCTTTTCCCATTGTTTCTCTTTGGTCCTTTGTCATAACTTAATTAACCATATATGTGTGGGCACTATCTTCTGTTCCATTGATCTATATGTCTGTTTTTATGCCAATACCATATTGTTTTGATTGTTTTAGCCCTGTACTATAGTTAGAAATCAGGAACTGTGATACCTCCAGCTTTGTTCTTTTTTCTCAAGATTGCTGTTGCTATTCGAAGTCTTTTATGGTTTCATACAAATTTTAAGATTGTTAGTTATATCCCTGTAAAAAGGGATATTAGAATTTTATAGGGATTATATTAAATCTGTACATTGCTTTGGGTAGCATGGACATTTTAAAAATATTCTTCCAATCCATGAGCATGGAATATCTATTTATTTGTGTCATCTTCATTTTCTTTCATCGATTTCTTATAGATTCCAGCGTATGGGTCTTTTACCTCCGTGGTTAAATTTATTCCTAGATATTTTATTCTTTTTCATACAATTGTAAATGGAATTGTGTTCTTTTTTTTTTAAAACTTTTATTTATTTGACAGAGAGAAACACAGCCAGACAGGGAACACAAGCAGCAGGAGTGAAAGAGGGAGAAGCAGGTTTCCTGCCAAGCAGGCAGCGGGATGTGGGGCTCAATCCCAGGACTCTGGGATCACGACTTGAGCTGAAGACAGAGGCTTAACCACTGAGTTACCCAAGTGCCCCTGGAATTGTGTTCTTAATTTCTCTTTCAGATCATTTGTTATTAGTTATAGAAACTTTTTGGCATATTTTTAATCCTGTTACTGTACTGAATTTGTTAGTTCCTTTATTTTTTAAGATTAATTTATTCATTTTTGAGAGTTAGCAAGAGGAGAGGGAAAAGGAGAGAATCTCAGGCAGACTCCCTCCTGAGTGCAGAGCCCAACGCCAGGTTCAGTCTCACAACCCCAAGATCACGACCTGAGCTAAAATCAAGAGTCAGAGGCTTAACCAACTGAGCCACCCAGGTGCCCCGTTGAATTTATTAGCTCTAGTAAGATTCTTTTTTTGGTGGCTTTATTAGGGTTTTCTACATATAATAGCATGTCATCTGCAAATAGTGATCATTTTATTCTTCCTTACCAATTTGGATGCCTTTCATTACTTTTTTCTTGCCTAATGCTGTAAGAATTACAGTCCTGTGTTGAAAAAAAACAGGCAAGAATGAGCATCCTTGGGGTGCCTGGTTGGCTCAGTTAGTTAAACAACTGCCTTTGGCTCAGGTCATGATCCTGGAGTCCTGGGATTGAGGCCTGCATCGGGCTCCCGGCTCAGCGGGAAGCTCGCTTCTCCCTCTCTCACTGCCCCTGCTTGTGTTTCCTCTCTAGCTGTGTTTTTCTCTGTCAAATAAATAAATAAAATCTGTAAAAAAAAAAAAAAAGAAAAAAGAAAAAAAGAAAAAGAAAAGAAAGAAAGAAAAGAAGAAGAAAAGAAAAAGAGCATCTTTGTATCTTTGTCTCGGTCTTGATCTTAAAGACACTATTAAGTGTGATAAGCCCATATTATGACCTTTATATGTGAGGTTTGTTCCCTCTTTTTTGACAGTTTTTATCATGAGTAAATGTTGAATTTTTCTGCATCATTTAGATGACCATATGATTTTTTTTTTTAAGATTTTATTTATTTGACAGAGAGAAACACAGCCAAAGAGGGAACACAAGCAGGGGGAGTGAGAGAGGGAGAAGCAGGCTTCCCACCGAGCAGGGAGCCCGATGTGCAACTCGATCCCGGATCTCCGGGATCATGACCTGAGCCGAAGGCAGTCGCTTAACCAACTGAGCCACCCAGGCGCCCCGACCATATGATTTTTATCCTTCATTTTGTTAATGTTATGCATCATGATTGATTTGTGGATATTGCACTGTCTTCACATCCCTAGGATATATCCACTTGATAATGGCATATGATTCTTCTCATGTATTGTTGAATTTGGTTTGCTAATGTTGAGGATTTTTGCATCTACTTTTATTAGTGATATTGGCCTGTGATTTTCTTTTATTGTGGACTCTTCATCTGGTTTTGGTATTAGAGTCGTATCTGGCCTCACAACATGAGTTTGGAAGTTTTCCCTCTTCTATTTTTCAGAAGAGTTTGAGAAGGATTGGTATTAATTCTTTGGATGGGTAGACTTCATCAGTGAAGCCATCTGGTCCTGGACTTTCATTTTTTGGGAGGTTTTTTATTACTGATTCAATCTCCTTATTAGTAATTAATATATTCAGACTTACTATTCCTTCATTATTCAGTCTTCTAAGATTGTATGTTTCTAGGAATTTTTCCTTTTAGATTGTCCAGTTTGATGGTGTTTGTATTTCTGTGATATCAGTAATGTCTCCTTTTTCATTTTTTATTTGAACTCTTTTTTTCTTGATGAGTCTAAGTCTAGTTAGTGGTTTGCCATTTTTATCTTTTCAAGCTCTTAGTTTCATTGATCTTTTCTATTGGATTTTTGGTTTCTCTTCCATTTGTTTGTACTCTGATATTTGTTATATTCCACCCTCTACTAACTTTGGGCTCTTCTTTGTCTAGTTCCTTGAGATGACAAGTTAGATCGTTTATTTGAGATCTGTCTTGTTTCTTGACAGAGGCCTTTATTGGTATGAGCTATCCTCTTAGAACTACGTTTATTACATCCCATAAATTTGGGGACGTTGTATTTTCATTAATCTCAAGGTATTTTTTTTAATTTCTCTTTTGTTTTTTCTTTGACCCATTGGTATTCTATAGCATGTGATGTAATCTCCACATAGTTGTGAATTTTTTATGTATAATTTTGAAGATTTTATTTATTTATTTGACAGAGAGAGACACAGAAAGAGAGGGAACACAAGCAGGAGTGGGAGAGAGAGCCCTGACATAGGGCTTGATCCCAGGACTCTGGGATCACGACCTGAGCTGAAAGCAGACACCCAACAACTTAGCCCCCCAGGCAGCCTGTCCAGTTTTCTTCTTGTAATTGATGTCTAGTTCTATATCATTGCAGTTGGAAAAGATAGTTGAAATTATTTCAGTCTCCTTAATTTATTGACTTGTTTTGTGGACTAAACTATGATCTATCCTGGAGAACATTCCATGTGTGCTTCAGAAAAATGCAGTCTGTTGCTTTCGGATGGAATATTGTGTATATATCTAGTAAATATATATGGTTTATCATGTTATTTAAGGCTGATGTTTCTTTATTGAGTTTCTCTTTGGATGATCTATCCATTGATGTAAATGGTACATTAATGTCCCCTACTGTTGCTTTGCTCTTTCTCCCTTTGGTATGTTTTTTTATTTTGTTTTCTTTCTTTCTTCCTTCCTATCTTTCCTTTCCCTTTCCTTTCCTTCCCTTCCCTTCTCCCTTCCCTTCCCCCTTTCCTTCCTTTCTCTTTCTTTCTTTTTTCCTTTCTTTCTTCCTTTCTTTCTCTCTTTCTCTCTCTCTTTCTCTTTCTTTCTTTCTTTCTTTTTCTTTCTTTCCCCCTTTCCTTCCTTTCTCTTTCTTCCTTTCTCTCCTTCTCTCTCTCCCTCTTTCTCTCTCTCTCTCTCTTTCTCTCTCTCTCTCTTTCTTTCTTTCTTTCAGCAGAGGGAGAGAGGGAGGAAGAGAGAATCTTAAGCACACTCCATGCCCAAGGCAGAGTCCAGTCTCATCATGACCTGAGCCAAAGTCAAAAGTCAGACACTTAACCAGCTGAGCCACCCAGATGCCCCTCCCTTTAGGTATGTTAATATTTACTTTATATATTTTAGTGCTTCTCTGTGAGGTACATAAATGTTTATAAAAGTTATATCTTTCTGTTGAATTGAGTCCTTTATTATTTTGTAATGTCCTTGTCTCTTATTATAATCTTTGTTTTAAAGTCTTTCCTTTTTTTAAAGATTTTTATTTATTTGAAAGAGAGAGAGTGAGCACAAGCAGGAGGAGGGGCAGAGGGAGAAGCAGACTCCTGCTGAGCAGAGAGCCCAACTTGGGGGTTGATCTCAGGATTCCAAGATCATGACCTGAGCCGAAGGCAGACACTTAACTGACTGAGCCAACCAGCACCTCTAAAGTATGTGTGTGTATGTATGTATGTATTTATGTATATGTGTATGTGTGTGTGTGTAGCTACTCCAGTTTTATTTTGGTTTCCATTTGTATGGAACATCTTTTTTTATCCCTTTACTTTTAGTCTATATATGTCCTTTACATATGAAGTGAATCTTCTGTAGGCACCATGTGGATGGGTTTATTGTTTTTATCCATTCGGCTATTCTCTGTCTTTTGATTGGAGAATTTAGTCCTTTTATACTTAAAGCAATTATTGATAGTTATATACCTGTTATCATTTTGTTCATTGTTTCCTCGTTGTTTTGCAGGTTTCCATCTCTTTTTCTTTTTCTCTTGGTGTCTTCCTTTTGGCTTAATGACTTTATTTAGTGGTATGCTCAGGTTCTTTACCTATTATCTTCTGCGTATCTACTATAGGTATTTGCTTTGTGGTTACCATGAGGCTTACATATAACATATTCATATATTCATAACAGTCTGTTTTAAATTGATAACTTAAGTTCGAGTACATTTTAAAGCTGTGTGTTTTTATTCTCCCCAGCCTATGTTTTATGTTTTTGTTACCACAATTTTACATTTATCTTATGTATCACTTGACTAATTATTGTAGGTATGGTTATTTTTACTGCTTATTCTTTAAACTTAATACTAGTTTTACAGGTAATTAATTCACTACCTTTACTACATATTTCCTTTTCCAGTGAGATTTATTCTCTCATGTTTTCATGTTACTAATTGGTACCCTTTATTTTCAGCCTAAAGAGTACATTTAGCATTTCTTCTAAGATTAGGTTAATGATGATGAATTCCTTTAGTCTTGCTCATCTAAAAAAACTAGCTCTCCTTTAGTTCTAAATAATAAGAGTATTTCTTGGTTGGCAGTGGTTTTTGTTGTTGTTGTTGTTGTTGTTGTTGTTGTTGTTGTTGTTGTTTTCCTATACTTTGAATGTATCATGACACTCTCTCTGGCCTGCAATGTTTCATGTGTCTTGGTGTGGATCATTTGAGTTTATCTTCTTTGGAACTCTCTGGGCTTCCTGGATCTGGATATACATTTCTTTCTTAAGGTTAGGGAAGTTTTCAGCCTTTATTTCTTCTAGAAAAATTCCTGCCTCTTTCTTCTCTTTCTGGGACCTCTATAATGCAAATGTTAGTCCGTGTGATGTTGTCCTAAAAATCCCTTAAGCTATCTTCACTCTTTAAAATTCTTTTTTTCTTTTCACAGCTTTGACTGGGGAGTTCCACTGCTCTGTTTGAGTTCACTGATCTTTTTTCTGATTCATCTAGTCTGCTGTTGAGCCTTTGTAGTTATTTTTCAGTTTAATTATTGTATTCTCAGCTCTGTGACTTCTTATTTGGTACTTTCTTGTATTTCTTTCCATTTGTCAGAGTTCCCACTGTGTATATCCATTCTTCTCCCAAGTTGGGTGAGCATCATTCTCCTTCCGAATTGAGTGAGCATCTTTATGACCATTACTTTGAACTCTTCATCAGGTACATTACTTATACATTTCATTAAGGTTTTTTGTTTTGTTTTGTTTTACCTTTTGTGCTTAGAACATATTCCTCTGTTCCCTGATTTTGCGTGACTCTGTGTTTGTGTCTATTATTATAGCCATCTTAAAGGAGGTGAATGTTCAGCCTTGTCTGTCTGGCTCTTGCTAGTCTCCTGAACCTTTATGATTTTCCAAGCAACCTGTCTTATTTTTAATATAAAGCTCCCATTGTTGGGGGCTGCCAAGTTTGTCTGCCCTAGAATGGGGAATCTCAGCACCTAGATTTAGGTTGATGGGAAGCCAGACCTTCAGGTAGCAGCTTTTGAGTATGCAAATGTGTATAGTACTGTGGGACCACAAGCATGAACCCCGCTGGTCACTAGACCAGGTGATCTGGAGGTGTTCCACGGATGACATTAGCAAAAATCAGGGCTCCAGACAAGTGCATATTTTCCTTTCTAGGAGAGCTGGAGCAAGGCAGAGGGAGAACACAAAGGTGGTGTCCCCAGCCTACATTCCCTGACAGCACTCCCACAGGCCTCTAGATGTGTGCTAAACCTGGAAGCCTGTGCCTCAGGCCAGAGCTCCTGGACAAACATACATACCTCTTTCACAGAAAGACTAGGGGTGTGTTTCAGTCTACTGTCTGTGCATAGTGTTCTGGGGGTGGTAGCCTGCCAATAACTGATTGTTACAGTCCTGAGGGATGCTGAAACACAACCCTACCCCTAACCCCCAGATCAGGCAACCAAGAAGCATCCTGTGGTTTTTGGGGCACCACATGACCAGTGCACTGACTACATGTGCAAGCTCCCCTTGTCAGAGATTCTGGCATTTTGGTCAGCTCCACATTTGTACACTCTCTAGGATCAGCAAATGCTCCCTGGGTAAAATACCAGAATCATCTCTTTGGCCTTCTATACTTGCTTCAATCCTGACTTTGTAAGTCTTCACTCTCTTATGGATCTCTTGTGCCTTCAAGTAGACATGTTTAACATTTTTGCCCAGTTTGCTCTTCAAGTTGTCCTTAGTTTTAGAGGACTGGTCTGAATTAACATCATCTACCATCACTGGAAGTGGAAATTCTCTCAGTTTTGTTTTTAACTATCAACATAGTGGTTAACCAGACCTAGTCAACACCTCTGATACCAGCAGGTTAATATACATCTAGTCTATAGCCTCCAGACTGCCACTGCTCCCCTTTCAGACCCTTGATGGCTCTCAGACCCAAGGAGCCCAGACTGAGTATCTCAGTGTTGCAACATGCTGGGCCCTGGATTTTTAGGGATCAGCTAGAGTCTTATTCACTGTCCTTATGGAGCCTGCAGTCTTTCAGTTCCTTCCCAAAGCCTCCAAGCTTTGTGGGCCATTATTGCCTTCAGTGTCAACATTATCTCTGTCCTTAGCTGGTCTGTTGAGTTGCTACTGCCATGACTTCACTGTCTCTCCCCTGAGGAAACTCTTTCCCGGACGTCTTTCTGCCCTTGGGTGGGAAAGGGTCAGTCTGAGCCCAGGCATGCAGATCTGGCCTTATTCTCTCCAGCCTTATGGCTTGTAAACCATTCATACCCCAGTCCCTGAATGTGTTTTGGCACATAGTAGTTTATCCTCCTAGACTCTGCATCACTGCTTCTGGGAGCTCTTGCCTGATTCTCTGAGGCTATGTCAGCCTGAACAGACATACTCTGCTTCTCCAGGTCTGTTTCCTCTGCAGGAGAAGTATTTTGAAGGCAGTGTCAACATCTCATTCATTTCAGCATCTCTAGCCCTTAGTGCATAAGAGACTAGTTCATGTGGAATGATCTTATTTCTCAAGTTCCATGTATCCCTTGAAGCATTATCTTCTTCACCTGTCTCTCCTGGGAACCCCAGTTACTTTTCTGTCCCTTAATGGAGGCATGCCAGCTGCTAGTTTGCTTGCACCCCCACCTCCCAACACATGGAGTTCAGACCTATGGGACACCCTGACAGTGGACCACCACCTGCTGGTCCCTGGGTTTCTAGGACAGTGACAGCTCAGGGCTGCAGAGTAGGGGTTCTTAATTTCAAGGCGTTCCATAAAGAATGTAAGACCCTTCTCACAATATTTTCAGATGTACAGTGTAAATCACAGAGATTACACGTTAAAGCAATCGTAATGAAATATAGGTATCAAAATGTTAGAAAATTTATATATATTGCTTATAGATGTGATCTGTATGTATATGTAATGTGATACACACACCTCAGTCTTAACAGGATCTAGTGATTGGTTTAATTACTACTGTTATTTCAAAGTAACAAACAAAATTTTGAGATGTCTGCAAAGCTGTCTTGTGAGATGAAATCTCTGATTTCTCTTCCTGACACAGTCACAGGGACTGCTTCTACTACTAGAGTTGGTTGCCTACATCCAGACAGGAAGTACTGAATTTCAGTTAGAGGTTAGTCAAACTAAAAACCAAATCTTTTCGCACCCAGGTACAAAGACACTCAATTCTACCCTCTGATTCCTTGTTGGTGATAGGGGAGGTCTGTGGACCCCAAGTGAGGCACCCCTGAGTGGGGTTTCAGAGGCATGGCAGAAAATTGCTTTTAAATATAGTGACTCTTACTGAGTATAATGGGCAGCTGAGAATAGGAGAGGAGGTGTGGTGGAAGTAGCACCTCTAGGGCTAAGTTGAATCTCACAGGCATCATTTCCCAGTATCGTGAAGTTTGGCCCAACCTTCCCTTGCTCCATGTCCATTTCCTCACCTAGAAATAGGAATGACAAAGTTTTCCTCGCAAGTTGTTTAAAAGGATTTAATAAGTTAACATGTGAAAACTCCTGGGGGGGGTGTCAAATGTTTGATGTGAAATGAAAATGTTAATGTTGTTAAATTCTGTAGCATGTGCACGCGCACGCGCGCGCACACACACACGTGCACGCATTCCTTCTTACAAAACAGAAACCCAACCCAAAATCTGACTGTCTGTGTGACTCACAGAAGATAGCAGACCTTTTCTCATCTGGCAGATGTGGGTAAGTCTGCCCTGCTATTTCCACCCAGTCTAAGAGAACAACCACAAATGTAAATAGTCTCTCACCTTGTTATTTTATTAGAAGCATATTTACATTCTTGCAGTTAAACTTTGCAGAGAACATTTTACAAAAGTTTTGTGTAAGGTTTTGAAATGACATAAAAATAACTTTTATCCTTTATAAAGGGAAAATATAAGTTAGTTATATTTACTCTGCCAAAAACGGACTGAATACGAGAAACAGTTCCATCTGTCCCTTACAGAGGAAACATTAGCACAGAGCATGAGGAATACTGTGTGGGCCTTCTCACTCATGGGCGTGCACACTGGCTCCATCTTGAGGCTGGAGAACCCAACCAGCCCCCATCCAGAAAGGACAGGGGAGCTATCAGGCCTTGGGCAGCACTGAACAAAGAAGCAGCAACTCCTTGAACAAGATTCAGGGAGTTATGTGAGTGATAAGCCAGATAGAGGAATGATCAAAGACTTCCATCTGAACCGTGAAACTGGAATTTCACCTAAATACTCTTTCTCACACTCCAGGCTGCAAAAGGCAGTAAACAAAGCCCAAATCAGCTCTGCCTGATCACTGCCAGTGCTGGCCTTGTCTGGTGGAACTCGGTCAATGTTCTGTAATGACACTGCTGCTAGTTCGTATTTTCCCAGCACCTTTGCACCAAAAGGAATAAAAAGGGACAATGGTTTCCCTTATCTCATATGTGTGCGATCAGGAAACTGTCCCATCTGGGTCAAATACTGAAGCAGGCAAGCTGAATGTTCACTAATTTAAGAGGACCCCTGCCTTCCCACAGCCCCGGAGCCTCTTCACTGTATACATAAGCCTTGGGAAGCCTGAGTCCCTTCTTGTCCAATGGCTGGCTACCCTCCCTCTGCAAGATGCAGTTCTAACCACCACCTAGAAAACTTAGAGAATTGCCTTAGGACCAAGCATCAAACCTTAAACATTTAGGAGTGAAGGAAAAAGCCCTCCCTGGATGTTAGCCACTCGGTCACCAACAAAACAGCACCCAGACTTAATATCCCATATGATTTCCTCATATGGGAAATCATCTTCAGTTTTGTTTTTATTTAAAGCAGTATCTTCCTATAGAAGCTATTCATTTATACTTAAGTTAGAAATCAAAATGAACGAAGTTTTCTTTGTAGATAAACTAGAATGCCTGTTTGAGCATTACTTTTACCGGGTTATCCATGTCCTCCCACCTGTGGGACTCAGAATCTGTAGGAGGGCCGCCGAGTAACCCAAAGGCCCAGGCTTCCATCTGAAATACAGAAGCTTTCCTCGAGGCTTCTTCTTCCTCAACAGAAATCCCAGTGACCACTAGCCTGTGTCTCAAGTGTTAAGGCCAGACTCCTGCTAGGAGAGGCAGATGGAAGCAGCCTTCCCATATCACCTGCAGACAGATGGGCAGGTGTGAGACAGAAACAGGCAGCGCAGAGTCTTGGGTGGTACAGAGTTTATCCCTGACAAGCACAGGAGCCTGTATGGGGGCCAGAGGGAATCAGACTAGCAGCTCCCTGTACCATTTATGCCAGCACCCAGCACACTTCATGCCAATGGCTTCACCTACACATGCTCGGTGGCACAGGCAAGCCTGGGTAATGCCAGGGGGCCTCGTGTGTATATATGTGTGCAAGTAGGGCAGGGGGCACAAGATGGCACGAAACACCCAAGATCAGCAGAATGAACGGTTCAGGCTCTCCTCCATCCCACTGTTGTAGATATGGTCTTGTCTCAAGAAAAAAGCAAATTGGGGGTTACTAGAAGGATGAGGGCACCCCCTGAGGCAGCTGGCTGCAGTGGGGAAGGGGGCTTCACTAGGAACAGAAATGGCTGCTAAGAGCCATGGTTCTTGTCTGATACTACAAGGAATGGCTGAAAAGCCAGCAAAAATCACAACATGGACAAACTCATCATAACCAGCGGCAGCACTTTGTGCCCACCGACAATAAAATGGCGTTCTGGCAAAGAGGAGGGCCTCAAGGCTGCAGAACACCATTCCTCCAGGACCATGACCCCACTCACTGACAGCTTGAAGGGATGTGGAGCTCAAACAGAACATACGTTAAGATCAAGCAACATAATAAAACCTCACCCTCCATAAGTAAGTGAGAATTAAGGAACACTGGGATGGGTCTGTTGGGCACAGCTGGGGTAGCACAAGGCAAGGGGCTGAATTCAAGTTGGCATGGAAGCAAGAGGGAAAGGGGGGATCCTGAGTTACTTGTTCACAGAGAATGGGTGGGCCTTGAAGGCCCACCAGCTGACCAGCCCCAGCCCCATCTGGCTGTTAAGAAGTATCCACAGAGCTGTAGGGGAAGAACTTGGTGGCCTTATTTGGGGTGGTAGGGTTCAGGCATTCTGTCTCTTCATTCATTTTGAAGAACATCTCCTGCTCTCGCTTCTTCTGGTTCAGATCTTCTTCCAGAGCCTAGGACAGAGAGAGGGCAGACAGAGCTTAGTCAGATCCCATAGGACACAGGTCTAAATACAGGACCCCCACCAAAGTGGCCTTCTCTGGAATCCCCCCCCCCCAGGCCTTTAATGCATGGAAACTCAGTCTTCCCTCTTTCCTTTTGCAGAGCCGGTCACCCAGAAGATAGCTACCACCTCTTGCTTCCTTCTGCCAGAACCATATGGGAGTTTGCTGTGGGCCAGAGGCTGTAGTTTGTAAAATACCATCTTGGAGCGGGGGAGGGGGACAGATGCCAATCTCCTGACTGGAAAACAGCCAACTGAATGGAGAAAGACCCAAGGTAGAAGAAAATGGACAGATTTAACAGCAGAGAGGTGGGGCGGGAGGGGAGTTGGAGGGGACAGAGATGTCTAAGTACATAGGGTTCCTAATGAGAGCACTGCCCCACAGAGATCATCCAGGGTGTTGTTTTTAAAATACATGTGCCTTGGGTGTCTGGCCTTTGGCTCAGGTCATGATCAAGTCCCGCAGAGCCTGCTTCTCCCTCTCCCACTCTCCCTGTTTGTGCTCTCTCCTCTCTCTCTCTCTCACTCTGTCAAATATATAAAAGCTTTTAAAAAAAAAAATACAAGTGTCTTCATACCACCCCGAGATTCTGATTCTGAAAATTTGTGATAGTGTGGTAGGATAGGGGTTCTGTGTTATAAAAATGCATCGGGTAACTCCAAGCAGGGTGTCTGCTTGGCCATTACTGCAGGAGCAACCCTGGGCACATGCAAGTGCATCTACATAAATTGGATCCTACCAGGAAATGTCTTGAGGGGTCTTTAATAAAAGGCTTTCAATTAAAAAGGGAAGCAAGGTGTACTGGAAAGAACATGAGCTTTGAAGTCATATAAAATCCAGCTTTCGTATTACCAGCTGTGTGGCCTTCATAGCCACTTTTCTTCCTGTGTAAAATGGCAATATCACTACCTATCTAGCAGGGCTGTTGTAAGGATTAAACTAAAAACTAATGAGTCGTAATTACTGAGTACTTCCTTCAAGTCAGG
The DNA here is from genome assembly GCA_004023965.1 of Spilogale gracilis. Classification (NCBI taxonomy): domain Eukaryota; kingdom Metazoa; phylum Chordata; class Mammalia; order Carnivora; family Mephitidae; genus Spilogale; species Spilogale gracilis. The sequence goes on from PITA01001007.1 coordinate 191,751, forward strand.
TGCTATGCTAAGTGCATTACATCTTATTCAGTCCTCACCCTATGAGACAGACACTATTATTTCCATCTTATAGATGGAGAAATTGAAGCTCAGGGAGCTTAGATCACTTGCCCAAGGTTACTCAGCTAGCTAGGGAGCATAGCCAAGACGGGAACCTACCTCTAACTTCAGAGTTAAAGCTCTGAAACACTGGCTCCAACGTCTGCAAAGCCAGGTACACACCCGGATGCCGAGTAAATGTGGCTTCATTATTAAGCATCTGACCATCAACCCAGTTTCCTTATTTTCACTATAGAAGTAACCATGTTCACAGGATTTGAGCAGCCTTCTATTTTGTCTTTTTTTTTTTAAGATGTATTAATTTGAGAGAACAGAGAACAAGCAGGTACAGAGGGAAGGGGAGACAAACAGACAAGGGAGCCCAACATGGGGCTCAATTCCAGGACCCTATTACCAGAGCTAAAAATCAAGGGTCAGACACGTAACCAACTGAGCCACCTGGGCACCCCTATTATGTGTCTCTTTGTAAGACTATTCTTCAGATGCCCTGAAAACGCCTCAAGATATAATTACCAGATCCCCCTTATGCTTTTATTCCTTCAGTAGTACTAAATTCTAGTGAGTTCTCTATACTTCTATGAAAGATGGGGAAGGGACACTGGATCACAATACCAATCTTTCCACACCGTTATAGGATGTCCATGTGAAAGCAGGCAAGATATTTGAAGTCATGCCTCATCTTGGACTTGACTGATTTGAAACTCCTGGTAATTCACACAGACTCTTGGCTCAGGTTCTCCTTTGCTGGCTGTATTAATATTAAAGTGTTTGTGATAAGCAAACATTATATATGAGCAAGATGAAAGTAATACTGTTTAAGCTTTTGTAACAAATTATAAGATCCAGTGCCCGTGGGAAGCAGCCAAGTGAACTGAATGAGTGAACAGAGCTGGGTATGAGGCAATGAGGAGTGGTGGGGACTGTGGTGAAGTAACGAGCACATGAGGGCGATTTCTTCTTAGCTCCAGCTGATGTCCGTCATGTGGCATGACAAACCCAGTGTTGCTAGAGCTCCTGGGTTTTCAAAAGAAACTGGAAACTCAGATTTTTATGTAAAATTGCCTTACACAGACATTTCTTGAAGATATTATAGGTTTGGTTCCAGACTACCGCAGTAAATCAAGTACCACAAAAGTCGAATGAATTTTTTGATTTCCTAGTGCATATAAAAGCCATATTTTCCAAAACAAGTTATGTTGATAGCATACTATTGTTTTAAGTGTGTGACAGTGTGGTCTACAAAAAACAGTGTGATGTACCATAATTAAAATGTACTTTATTGCTAAAAAATGCTGTCGTCTGAATTTTTAGCAATTCATAATGCTTCTGCTGCTAATGGCTGCTGACTGAACAAGATGGCTACTGAAGACTGGGGTGGCTGTGGCAATTTTTCTTTTTATTATTGAAGTATAACTGACATACAGTGTTTATCTTACTTTCAGGTGTACAACATGGTGCTTCAACAATTCTGTACATTATGCTGTGCTCACCATGGTAAGTGTAGTTATTTCTTAATTTTTTTTTAATATTTTATTTACTTATTTAACAGAGAGAAACACAGCTAGAGAGGGAACACAAGTAGGGGGAGTGAGAGAGGGAGAAACACTTCCTGCCAAGCAGGGATCCCAATAAGAGGCTCAATCCCAGGACACTGGGATCATGACCTGAGCCAAAGGCAGACACTTAACGACCAAGCCACCGAGACACCCCTATTTCTTAATTTTTATTATTGAAGTATAGTTCGCATACAAGGCAGTTTCTCAAAGACAACAGTGAAGTTCACCACAAGGAAGAATGACTCTTTCTTTCACAAACAATTCCTCTGTAGCATGTGATGCCGTTACAGCATTTTACCCACAACAGAATTTCTTTTCAAAACTGGGAGTCTGTTCTCTCAAACCCTGCCTCTGCCTTGTCAACTGACCATGTGATATTCCTAAATTCTTTCTTGTCAAGTCTTAGTAGAGTCCATCTCGAGAAACCACTTTCTTTGTTCATCCATAAGAAGTAACTCTTCAATCCATTAGGTTTTGCAATGAGATTGCAACAATTCAGCCACACCTTCAGGCTCCACTTCTGTCTTGTTGTCTTGCTGTTTCCACCACATCTGCACTTATTTTCTCCACTGAAGTCCTGAACCCCTCAAAGTCATATGTGAGGGCTGGAATCAAATTCTTTCCAAACTCCTGTTCATGTTGATATTCTGACCTTTTCTCATGAATCATGAATGTACTTAATGGCATCTAGAATGGTGAATCTTTTCCAGAAAGTTTTTGACTTGCTTTGCCTAGATCTGTCGGAGGAATTACAATCTACAGAGGCTATAGCCTCATAAATATATTTCTTAAATAAGGACACTTGAAAGTCAAAATCACTCTTGACCCATGAGCTACAGAATGGATACTGTGTTATCAAGCATGAAAACAATCTTTTAAAAAAAAAAAATAGTAACATCATTTGGGGCACCTGAGTGGCATAGTCAGTTAAGTGTCCAAACTCCTGGTTTCGGCTCAGGTCATGACCTCAGGATGATGATGAGCCCCACGTAGAGCTCTGCTCTGTGCTGGGCCTGGAGCCTGCTTAAGATTCTCTCTCTCTCTCCCTTTGCGCCCCCCACCCCTGCTCACACATGCTCATGCTCACTTTCTCTCTCTCACAAACAAAAAGCCATCCATGATGTTGTACATCTCCAACAGGTGACCTGGTGCATGGCCAATGAGCAGTAGGTCTCAACACTGGGCTTAAAATAGTAGACCATGTTGTGAACCGATGTGCTGTCATCAAGGCTTTGCTGTTCCATTCAGACAACACAGACAGAGGAGATTCAGCATAACTCTTAAGGGCCCTAGTATTTTTGGAATGGTAAATGGGCACTGGCTTCCGCTTTAAGTCACCAGCTGCACCAGCCCCTAAGAAGAGTCAGCCTGTCCTTTGAAGCTCTGAAGGCAGGCACTGATTTCTCTCCAGCTATAAACTCTTCTAAGGGAAGGCTGTTTCATCTGTGCTGATAATCTATTACTTAGTGCAGCCCCTCTGGTGAATTATCTCAGCTACATCTTCTGGAGAACTGGCTGCAGCTTCCACATTGGCATGCGCTGCTTCCCCTTGGACTTGTCTCTTTTGGAAACAGCTCATTCCATTAAGCCCCATGAACCAACCTCTGCTAACTTCAGACTGTTCTGCAGCTTCCTCACTTCTCAGTCTTCACAGAATTGAAGACAGGGCTTTGTGGTGGATTAGGCTTGGCTTAAGGGAATTTGTGGTTGGTTTGATTTACAAAAATTTTCTCCATTTCGGCAATGAGGCTGTTTAGCTTTCTTATCTTTCATGTATTCACTAGAGTAGCACTTTTAATTTCCTTCAAAACTTTCCCTTTGCATTCACAACTTGACTGTGACCCTGGTGCAAGAGGCCAGATTTTGACCTATCTCGAATTTCAACATTGCCTTCCTCACTAAGCTTAATCATTTCTAGCTTTTGATTTAAAATGAGAGCCATGCCACTCTTCCTTTCACTTGAACACTGTGAGGCCACTGTAGGGTTATTAATTGGCATAATTTCAGTATTACTGTGTCTCAGGGAATGAGGCCTGAGAAGAAAGGAAGAGAGCCAGGGGACTGGCCAGTCAGTGGAGCAGTCATAAGACACACAGTAGTTGGCCACCTTATTTTTTTTTCCTTAAGTGTACTTTGACTTATTTTATTGAAGTGCAGTTGACACCCAATGTTACATTAGCTTCAAGTGTACAACATAGTGATTTGACAAGTCTGTATATTATGCTGTGCTCAGCACAAGTGTAGCTGCCATCTGTCACCATATAATGCTATTATAATACTCTTGACTATGTTCCCAATGCTGCAGCTTTTATCCCTGTGACTTATTCATTCTATGACTGGAAGCTTGTATCTCCAACTCCCCTTCACCCATTTTTGCCCATCCCCTCACCCCTCCCTTCTCTGGCAACCATCAGTTTGTTCTCTACCCTTAAGGGTTTGTTTCTGCTTTTTGTCTATTATGTTTTGCTTAGATTCCACATATCACTACACATATATGAAACAGAATGGTATTTGTCTCTCTGTGTCTGACTTATTTCACTTAGCATAACACCCTCATGTTGCCTGAAATGGCAAAGATCTCATTTTTCATTCCAGAGTGTGTGTGTGACATCTTCTTTATGCATTTGTCTGTTGATGGACACTTGGGTTACTTCCCTATCTTGGCTATTTTAAGTAATGCTACAATAAATATAGAGATGCATATATCAAATTAATGTTTTTGTTTTGTTTTCTAAATACCTAGTAGTGGAATTATTGGATCATATGGTATTTCTGATTTGGGGGCGGGGAACTTCCATACTGTTTCCCAAAGTGGCTGCACCAATTTACATTTCCATCCACAATGCACAAAAGTTCCTTATTTTCTGCATCCATGTCAACACTTGTTTATTTCTTGTCTTTTTATTATGAGCCATTCTGACAGGTGCAAAGTGATCCTGCTTGTGGTTTTGATTTGCATTTCCCTGATGATTAGTGATGCTGAACATCTTTTCATGTATATATTGTTCGAATGTCTATCTTTGGAAAAATATGTCCTCTGCCCATTTACTATTTGGGGTTTTTTGGTGTTTAGTTGTTTAAGTTCTTTATCTGTTTTGAATATTAACCTCTTGCCAGACATTTCATTTACAAATATATTTTCCCATTCAGTAGGTTGCTTTTTCATTTTGTTGATGGTTTCCTTTGCTACACAAAAAGCTTTTCAGTTTAGGGTAGTCCCAATAGTTTATTTTTGCTTTCATTTCCCTTGCCTTAGGAGATATACCTTTAAAAAAGACTGCTATCGCCTGTATTAGAGAAATTACTGCCTATGCTCTCTTCTAGGATTTTTATGATTTTAGGTCTCACACAGGTCTTTAATCCATTTTGAGTTTATTTTTATGTAGTATAAGAAAGTGGTTCATTTTCATTCTTTTGTATGGCTGTCCAGTTTTCCCAACACCATTTATTGGAGAGAGTGTCTTTTCCCAATTGTATATTCTTGCCTCCTTTGTCATAGGTTACTTGACCAGTTAAGTGTGGGATTACTTCTGGGTTCTGTTATGTACCAATGATCTGTAGGTCTATTTTTTTGTTAGTGACTATACTGTTTTGGTTATTCCAGCTTTGTAGTGTATCTTGAAATCTGAGATTCTGATACCTCCAGCTTTGTTGTTTTTCAAGATGTCTTTTGCTATTTGGGGTCTTTTGTGGTTCCATACAAATTTTAGTAGTATTCTAGTTTTGTGAAAAATACTGTTGGTATTTTGATAGGGACTGCATTGACTGTGCAGATTGCTTTGAGCAATATGGACATTTTAATGTTAATTCTTCCAATCCATGAGCATGGAATATCTTTCCATGTGTTTGCCATCTTCAGTTTCTTTCATTGATGTCCTACTTAGTTGTTGATTCCTAGGTATTTTATTCTTTTTGGTGCAGTTATACATGGGATTGCTTAATTTATCTTTATGCTGTTGTGTTATTAGTATATAGAAGTACAACCAATTTCTGTATATTAATTTTGTGTGTCCTGCAGCTTTAACGAATTTAGTACTTCTCATACAGGTTTTGTTTTTTTTTTGGTGGAGTCTTTATAGAGTTTTCTATGTATAGTATTATGTCATCTGCAAATAATGACAGTTAAAAGACATCCAAATTGGTAAAGAAGTATTTAATCTTTTCTTTTTAGCCCATTGCCATGGCTAGGATTCTCACTACTATGCTGAATAAAAGTTGTGAGAGTGGGCACACTCTCCTTGTCTTATTCCTGATCTTACAGGGAAAAGTTTTCAGTTTTTTACCATTGAATATGATGTTGAGTGGTGGATTGTTCATAGATGACCTATATTATGTTGATGTATGTTCCCTCTAAACCCAGTCTGTTGAGTTTTTATCACAATTTTGTCAAAGTTTTTTCTGCATCTACTGAGATGATCATATGACTTTTATCCTTCCTTTTGTTGATATGTATCATGTTGACTGATCCTTTTAATGTATTGTTGAGTGTGGTTTGCTAATACTTTGTTCAGAACTTTGGCATCTGTTATTCATCAGGGATATAGCCTGTGGTTTTCTTTTTTTGTAGTGTCTTTGTTTTAATGTCAGGATTAACTCTGGCCTCCTAGAGTGTACTTGGAATCTTTCTTTGCTCTTCTGTTTTTTGGAATAGATTGAGAAAGTAATGTCTTCTTTAAATGTTTGGTAGAATTCACTGTGAATCCATCTGGCCCTAGCTTTTTTTGTTGTTGTTGGTAGTTTTTTGATTACCAATTCCATTTCATTCCTAGTAATTGGTCTGTTCAGATTTTCTTTTTCTTCCTGATTCAGTTTTAGAAGATTGTTTCTAGGAATTTATCCACTTCTCCTAGGTTGTCCAGATTGTTGGCATATAATGTTTTGTATTGTTCTCTTTTAATTCTTTCTTATTATTTCTGATTGTATTTATTTGGGTCTCTTTTTTCTTGATGAGACTAAAGGTTTATCTATTCTGTGTGACTCTTCAAAGAAGTGGCTCTTAGTTTTCATTGACTTTTTTTTTTTCTGTTGGTTGATTTGTTATTCTCAATTTAATTTAAAGCTTTAATCTTTGGGCACCTGGGTAGCTCAGAGCGTTAAGCCTCTGCCTTCGGCTCAGGGTCCTGGGATAGAGTTCCACATCGGGCTCTCTGCTCAGCGGGGAGCCTGCTTACCCCCTGCCCTTTTTCTGCCTGCCTCTCTGCCTGTTTGTGATCTCTCTCTCTCTCAAATAAATTAAAGCTTTATTTTATTTTTTTAAAAAAGATTTTATCTTTATTCTTTCCTATCTTCTGTTAACCTTGGGCTTTTCTCCTAGCTCCTTTAGGCACAAGATTAGATTGTTTATGTGAGATTTTCTTGTTTCTTGAGATTAGCCAGTACCACTATAAATTTTCCTCTTAAAACTGCTTTCACTGTCTAAAAGATTTTGAACCACTGTGTTTTCATTTTCATTTGTGTCCATTATTTCCTCTTTGATTTCTTCATTGACCTACTGCTTGTTCAGTAACATGTGTCTAATCTTCACATCTTCGTGGTTTTTGTTTTCTTTCTTGTGATAATTTCCAGTCTCATGCTGTTGTAGTTGGAAAAGATGCATGATATGACTTCAGTCTTCTTAAATTTATTAAGACATGTTTTGAAGTTCACCATCTTTTGTGGTCAAGTTTCATGGCACCCCCAAACAACGATGACAGTAACATGAAAAGTTTAAAATATTGCCAAGAAGTACCAGAATGTGACAAAGAGACATGAAGTAAGCAAATGCTATTAGAAAAATGACACTGGTAGATATACTCACCATGGGATTGCCACAAACCATTAGTTTGGGGGAGGGGGATAAGAAACACAATTGTCTGCGAAGTACAATAAAACAGGTATTGCTGTACTTAATTTAAGGGTTGGCAACGTTTTTTTCTTTTTTTTAGATTTTTATGTATTTGAGAGATAGAACGGCAGGTAGAGGGAGATGGAGAAGGAGACTTCTGCTGAGTCTGATGCGGGGCTCAGTCCCAGAACCCTGGGATCATGATCCAGCCTGAAGGCATATGCTCAAAAACTGAGCCACCTAGGCACCCCAAGGTTGGCAACTTTCAAAAATTTTTTTTAAATTTCTGTTGGCCAAACCTAACACCTGTGAGCCAATTTCAGTTTGTGGCCTCTGCTATAGGAATAACAATTTAACTTTCTAAGCAGAGAGGTTTAGTAACTTAGGTTTCACATCTAGTAATAGGGGAGCTAGGACTTTATTGCATGCCTGTCCTCTAAAGCACTTCTTATACCTACCACATATATTTATCCATATAATCTGAGGCAGGAGTCTATAATCGTTTTTCTGTAAAGGGACAGACTATATTTTCAACTTTGCAGGCTGTGAGGTCTCTGTCACAACTACTCAACTGCCACTGTAGTGTAAACCAGCCAGAGCTTGGCTGTATTCCAATAAAACTTTATTTACAAATACAGATGGTAGGCCAGATTTGGCCCATGGACAATAGTTTACTAACACTTGCTTTAAGGAAAGAAATGTTATCTACATTTTATAGCCCTAAAAAAGCAAGGTTGAGAAGGGAAGACTTGTCTGAGACCATATTCTATATTAGCTGTCATCCAAGCAACACTTTATTGATGCTACCAGATATACTGTACTTACTTGAAAGAAATGTCTCAATGGTTTTAAAATTATTCTAAAGTGTACAGTCATCTCCCCTGCCCCTGTACAGCTCAAGACTGTAGATTATAATGTAAGAGTATTAAAAAAATATCCCTTCTGTGTCCATGTTCTAACAGTAACCCAGGTAGCTAATTACAGATGGTTCTACAAAGAATTCTACAAAATAAGGCTCCTGATGGCTCACTCGCTTAAGTGTCTGCCTTCAGCTGAGGTCATGATTCCAGAATCCTGGCATCAAGTCCTGTATCCGGCTCCCTGCTCAGCAGGGAGTTTGCTTTTCCTTGTCCTTCTGCCCCTCCCCCCAGCTTGCGGTCTCCCCCACCCCGTCTCTCAAAATCTTAAGAAAAAAAATTTAAAAAGAATTCTGCATAATAGCAGCCCCACAGGCAAAATCCAGTGCAGTTCTCCAGACATACAAGTTGTTAGAGGCAACATGATCATTCATTTTCAAACTCTCTTTCAGGATGTGCCAAGGGTATAGAACACCCAGGTAAGAGAACCAGGTGAACATTTACTTCCTGATAGCAGAGTCAACCTGTGTCAGCAAGAGCACTATTGAGTGTCAAGTATCAAAAGTCCCAACAGGCTGGGACTACAGAAAACGTGGACTGGCTGAGAGGAAGATCTGGGACCGTGGCCAGCTTCCAGACAGAAAGTTCTATTAGCACCGGTAGGGAAGCCTCACTTCAGGGATTTCCAAGGCCATCAGATAGCTGAGGTGGGCAGCTTCCTCTTGTCCAGACCACAATTAGAACAAGCAGAGCTGATATATGGCGGCAGAACAAACCTCAGGGCTCCGGGGTACCGGATCAAGGGCAATTAGGGCAGCTCTCTCCTCAGAGTTTAGGAACGGAAGGAAATGAGTATGTCCCTGGTCTGTACCATGGGTTGGCCATTGACTTTGTCATCATACTGCACAGTATTCACATCCACTTTACAGCTGACCACACTGAGGCCCTGTGATGGATCATTTTATGTGTCAGCCTCACAAGGCCCAGTACCCAGTTGTCTGGTCAAACCCGCATCGAGCCGTCATCGTTATAAGGAACTTTTAAGATGTGATTAATATTTAACTCCGTAGACTCTGAAAAGCAGATTACCCTCCCCACTGTGGGTGGGACTCATCCAACTAGTTGAAGGCCTTAAAACTGAGGTCCCCCTAAGGAAAAAGGAATTCTGCCTTCAGACTGTCATGAGACTCAACAACTGCAACATCAACTCTTCCCTGGGGCTCCAACCTGCCCTGCAGATTTCAGACTTACCAGCCATCCACAATCGGATGAGCCAATTTCATCAAGTAAATCTATAACTCTGTTATCTCTATCTGTATTCACATTGTAGGCAGACACCTGTGGCTCAGTACAGAGAACTGTCTACCACCGAGCCCATAAGCCCAGACATGGTTACCTTTTTGCGTGGCCGAAGCTTGTCCCGCCATTCCTTCAGGTTCTGGTTATGGCTCTCATCTAGGGCCTTCAGCTTCTGGGTCTCATGTTCTACCAGGAGGTGACACTTTTCATTCTGGAACAAATTCCAGGCAGAACAGGTAAGAAACTCAGAAGGCAGAGGTGCAATGGGCTGAAACATACCTCATGCTATGGCCACAATGGCACCAGCGTCATTCATTTCTTACTTCTTCTCCGTGATTACAATTTATATGAAACTCTATACCTACAAATACATAGATACCAAGATACACCTGGAGGAATATTTCAGAATATTCTTGTTAATAGTTCTTATTATGTGGTAGGAGCTACAGTAACTTGCACATTTCTTCTTGGTGCTTTTTTGTGTTGTTTGAATTTTTCAACATGAACGTATGTGTCATTTTAACAAAACTATAAAACTATTAACAATAAATGAATAAGTCCCCTAATCCCACTACTAGAGGCAACCACTGCAAAAATTTAGATGTTCTAGATGTTATTTAGCTCATCCTGTATATACATTTCTGAAATCTGCTTCCCCCAACCCTTAACATTATAATGTAAACATTTCTACAAAGAATTAACATTTTTCATACTTACTTTCAATGCCTACAGAATATCCCATAGTGTGGACTCATCACATTTACTTAAACATTTCCCTATGTCTGGTCACTTAGGTTGCTCTTAATTTTCACTATTTTAAATAGCACTGTATTCTGTGCTTTGGACTGAATTGTGTCTCCCCAAAATTCATATGTTGAAGCTCTAGGAGGCAGGACTTTTAGGGAAAATACTAAGTTTAGCTGAGGTCCTGGGGGTGGGGCCCTCATGATGGGATTAATGTCCTTAGAAAAAACACTAGAGAGGTTGCTTTCTCTGTGCAATCTGAGGACACAGCAAGAGGAAGAGGTTTCACCAGAACCCAGCCACACCAGGAAGGTGATCTTAGACTTCCAGGCTCCAAAACTGTGAGAAAATAAACTGTTGCTTAGCCCATCCAGACTGGTCATTTTGTTCTAGCAGCCAAAGCTAAGATAAACTATATATGTAATTTTCTGTATTTTATGTCACTTTCTCAGAAGAAATCTGTGGTAAGGATGAGGAAATGGACCTGACTGATGCACTCCCAACTTTACTGCTCTCTTTCTTAAGGTAAGTTATCTGCCTCACCAAAGTTACTTAGAATTTCTCACAGGCCAAAGAGACAAGTCCCTGTTGATTCCTCACAGGGAATCAATCTTGTAGTTTATAAGGAGCTTATAAAGCAAGGGGAAAGCACTTTCATCCAGATACATCAACCCTACTGAGTTGGAAGAGTGAAACCCATTGGAGGATTTTTGTTTTGGGTTTCATGCTCTGGCTTCTGAGGGTTTAGAAATCAATTTCGTTAGAAACAGTACTCCTAGCAGCATAGAATACCTTTGATGAGCCAGGACCTGGGCTCTTGGGACTCTATGGGTTCTCTCAGTTAATCCTCCCAGTAACTCCATGAGGCCCGGATGGGAAAACAGATGAAGAAGATGAGCAGGTTGGCTAAAATTCACACAGCGACACACAGCAGTGTCCTTACCTGACAGGCTTCAATGCCTGTCATGTTTTCTCCATGCCTCTCTGCCTCTCCAGAAATTGCCAGAGGGATCTAATAGCCTGAGCAATTTCCTGAAATCAGAGGTTTGAGGCTGCCCAGCCCTCAGGTATGGCAATGCCTTACTCTACCACAAGGGGGCTCCAAGTACCAGAGCCTGGGGTGGTGCCCCTCAAGCACCAAGCAAGCTCAGAAGTCAGGACTCTTGAAGAGCTCAAGATCTCCCTAAGGTAAGGAGTCGCCAGGAGGTTGGCAACACCAGAATACCCTTCCCTGATCTCAATGAGAAAGCTCTGAGCCTCTTGCTGTTAAGGATGGTATTAGCTATAGGTTTTTATGGCTGTTCCTTATCAAATTGAGGAAGTTCCCTTTTATTCCTAATTTACTAAGAGTGTTATCATGAATGAGTATTAGGTTTTGTCAGATGTTTTTACTATATGATCATGTGACTTTTCTTCAGCCTGTTGAGGTTATGGATTACACTGACTTTTGAATGTTGAACCAGCCTGGGATAAAACCCACCTAGATTCTTTTTATACATTGTTAGAGTCAGTTTGCTAGTATTTTGTTGAGGACTTGTGCATCTGTGTTTATGAAAGATCGTGGTTTGCTGTTTTCCTTACTTGTAATGTCTGGTCTTGGTATTAGGGTAATTGGGACACCATGTCCCAAGACACAGTGATGACCAAGAAATCCAGCAGCATGCCACCGCCAGGCCCCAGGCAAGGCACTTCCAGCTCAGAAGCCTCACTCCAATCCTACAAAATAGGAATTCTCACCCCTCAGCCCATACCCATCCTGTGGATGCAGGAACTACAGCCGGGGCCAACATTATAGAGCAGGATGGAAACTGTTTCAGCCCTAGCTCCTCTCATGAGACTCCTTCCTGTCCCTGAGAGAGGACTGCTTTGAGGAAAACTGAGGCAGTTCAAGAAGGGGGTGGTCAGGGAGGGCTGTACCTGCAGCTGCTGCAGCTCGCTCATGTTGCTCTCACACTGTGCCATCATGTCCCGCATCTGGTTCTCATGTTTCTGCTGCTGCTGTAGCCGCTCCGACTTCTGCCTCTTCTCCTCTTGGTGGGAGAACTGCCACAGAGAGAGACTGAGTGCCTCAGGTCTGGCTGGGGTGGGGGCACCTCCACCCTGTTTGCTCTAGAGGGCCCCATCAGAGGAGCTGGTTTGGCACAACCCGAGTGCCCTACACCATTCAGGCCACACCCTCCTCGTGAGCTGAGTCCTGGGCTGGCAGGGCCATGACATTATTGTAACATGGGCCACCGACCTCATGTCCCCAAGCCACATGGATGACTCACAAATGGGTCTCAGGAGATGCTAGAGAAAGGGGTTTACCAGTGCAGGAAGCCGCAGGATTGAAGCACTAGCATCCTAGAGGGAACGGTGACCAAGCTTCCTCCTCTGTCCAGCAGAGTGGCTGATGAAGGTGTGATCAGCACACCTCCTCCAAGCCCCTGTGCTGCAGCTTGTATTTCCTATCCCGCCAACCACATAAGGTCCAGGCCCCCCAAACCTACACGTCTCTGCTCCAGCACACCCGCAGAGCCCCACCTGCTTGATCTTCTCACGCTGCTCCGAGGCGCTGCCCGCACCGTTGATATGGAGGCTCTTCTTGTACATGGCCATGCGTGTCTTGCCCTCGCTCCTCTGGATCTTGGGCAGCCGTGCTTTCTCCTGTTGCTGCCGCACCTTCAGCTGCTCAACCATGCGCTGATTGTAGCGTTGCATCTGCTCCCGCTCCTGAGGGGACAGCGGGCCGGGGCCAAGGTCATGTGCGCTCTGGGCCTGAAGGGGATAGGCTGGCCCAAGGCTGCCATGCTCAACTCTGGAGCCCAGGACCCATGTGGCCCCGAATAACCAGCAGAGCAAGGCTGGTATCGTTTTACTTCTGTTAATTTTTTTTTTTTTTAAGATTTTATTTATTTGACAGAGAGAAACACAGCCAGAGAGGGAATACAAGCAGGGGGAGCGAGAGAGGGAGAAGCAGGGAGCCCGACGTGGGACTCGATCCCGGGTCTCCAGGATCATGCCCTGAGCTGAAGGCAGTTGCTTAACCAACTGAGCCACCCAGGCGCCCCTGTTAATGTTTTTTTTTTAATATTTTATTTATTTATTTGACAGAGAGAGATCACAAGTAGGCAGAGAGAGAGGAGGAAGCAGACTCCCTGCTGAGAAGAGAGCCCAATGCGGGCCTCAATCCCAGGACCCTGAGATCATGACCTGAGCTGAAGGCAGAGGCTTTAACCCACTGAGCCACCCAGGTGCCCTACTTCTATTAATTTTTAAAGCGAGAACAGAAAATGTTACTTTTTGTTAACGTTCAGGATCTTTACCTTCTAAACGCCTTCTCATATGATCTGTGGTGACATACCCTTAAAGCTAATACCCCAGAGCAAAATGTACACAAACAAGGACAGTTCATCATTCCTCGTGCTAAGTGTCAAAAGTCTTGAGTTTTTCCTTCACCTAACACCTGTTCATATTTCAAAACTTGGCATGGCCATCACCTCCCCCAAGAAGCCTTCCCTGACTTCATAGCCAGGTTGGGCACCCTTAGTAGGGCCACCATAGCCCTGTGCCGGCTGCCGTCACTGCACTTAGCTTAGAAATTGGATTACCTGCTGACCATCCATCCATACCTCGGTCGGTCTCTCTGTTCCCACTAAGGGGGTCAAACAAAGAGACAATTACACAGAATCAGAGGGCACTCTGGCCACGCAGAGCAGGGGCCCTTGCCTGGTCTGAGGGGTTAAGGAAGGATTCCTGGCAGCGGTGGAGTTTAAGTTGAGACTTAAAAGCATTTTGAGGGAATGTGCAAAAGAGAGAGATAAGGGGGAAATGGAAAGATGAGGGAGAAGGGAAAATTGAAAGACACACCCTAAGAAGTCTGTGGAAGCTGCCATCTGCTTCCCTATGTGGTTTCCCCTATTCCTGTCCCCTCCACCTGAGGCAGGACATCCCCCAAGAACCTCCCTGGGCCTCACCATGATCAATACCTGGCTCCTCTTGGGAGCATAGATCGTATTCAAGTGGCACCCCGTCACAGCATGGCCTCACAGCCCTACCCAGCTCTTTTGGTGCCCTCATCCCCAGCCAGCGACCTCACCTTCTCATGCTTGCGCACCAGTTCATGCCGCTGGAGAAAGTACTGGTCTTTGAGCTGCTGCTTCACCAGTTGGTGCCTCTCCTGCAGGTGATGCTCCTCCATTTCCCACAAGGCAGCCTCCCGGTCTGTGGAGGATGAGGCCTGATGAGTGCTAATGCCCAGAGCCCCAATGGGCCCAGGACAGTGGTACACCAGGAAGTGACTGGACTCAGAAGCCAGAGAGACCAGAGAGACCTAGGCTGGAGCCCAGCTCACACACTAGGGTTTTGGACAGGTAACAAACCCTCTCCGGGCCTCTACTCCTGCCTCTGCCAAAGGGGTACAACCATACCAGAGAGGGAGAAATGTTCTTGGGAGACAGGTTTATGTTGTGTTTCTTTTTTTTTTTTTTTTTTTTTTTTAGATTTTATTTATTTGACAGAGAGAAACACAGCTAGAGAGGGAACACAAGCAGAGGGACTGAGAGAGGGAGAAGCAGGCTTCCCACTGAGCAGGCAGCCCGATGTGGGACTCGATCCCGGGTCTCCGGGATCATGACCTGAGCCGAAGGCAGTCGCCCAACCAACTGAGCCACCCAGGCGCCCTATGTTGTGTTTCTTAATGGGCAGGTAGGAAGGCCTCACAGAGCCCCATGAAGAAGCCAGGACAGCTCTCTGTCACTATTCCTCCTTTGGAAAATGGAGGATACCCTCCTCGGCCACTGCACGTCCCTTATATATACATTATCGAGACAGCAGTATCTGCCATTTTAGCCCTGGAAGTCTATGGTCTGAGCCTCTGCTCAGCCACGGGCAGGGAGCCAGTGTTGGAGGAGGACCTCACGCCCTGCAAGACACAGAGCGGGCTGTGCTCAGCCCACTAAGAATGGTCCCTTTATTTCACTGCACTCCCGACCTGTGAACACCGGGAGCTTCCCACAGTACATCGGAGCAGTGATTTGCCATCCTGATCAAAATCAGAACCACTGTCCCCTAAGTAGGGTGGTTCTTCCCGATATCATCCAAAAAAAAAAAAAAAAAAAAAAAGAGGGCTTTCCTGAAACATCTGGTCTCCTCAGAACATCCAAACATCAAGGACCCCATTTTCCAGCCCCACCCCCAAGTACTGAGGGGTCCACACTGCTCAACTGTGTGCGCCGTCACAGCGCTTCACTGTCAGTAAGCCACAGACGGTGCTGGAACCTTGGCCCTATGTCACTCACTTCTTTACAACAGGCTGCTCCGTTGGCTTAAAAGCCCACAGGCGCCACACTCAAATTTTCACCCATCCAAGTGTTTTACATGTAGCTCAAACAACAGATTTTTGGCCACTTAGAGCACACTTGCTTTGCACACCCCAAAAAACCACACCAAACATCTGCTAGGCATAGATGAGATAAAGCCAGGGTTACAGAAAGACCCTAAGCCCTGCTGCCCTTCAGAGCGCTAGCCCAGGACCTCCCTGCTGAGTGACCCCGTCCAGACACAGAAGCCCTTTCTGCCCAGCGGTTCCTCTGCCCTCCCTCCAGAGTGGCCCACACTGGGCTCTCCAGAAGGTCCCAGGCTGTGAGGAACCTGCCAGCCCCACCACACCAGGTAGTTAGGAGCTCGGCTTTAAGAGGATCCGCAGTCAAGGCCCACTCCACCACCAATTCGCCGAGCAACCCCAGCCAAAGCACAGGCGCTCTGCAAGCCTCCACTGTCTCGGCTACAAGAATGCCTTTTGCGTTACAGTGAGGACTCAAGGAGACCAACCCATGAAGACACTGCACACGGCCTGGCAAAGCAGTCACTCAATATGCAACAGCTCTTATACACGGCTCAATACTGTCCCTATCCCTGGCACCCCGGTCACCCAGTGTACTCATTTACAATTTCTACCTGCTCTACTCGCTTTCTTTCTTCTTTCCTCAACATCAGAAATAATATCAAATAATGTTGGTGACAACTGGTATCTGTGCCTCAATCCTGACTTTGGTGGGGGCTTCCCCATGTTCCGCCCTGAAAGTCTTTTCTTTTTAGGATGGAGACGAGCCCAGCAGTTGCTAGCAGAGCCCACTCTCTGGCACTCACCTCGAAGGAGTTCCTGCTTCCTGGTGAGACACTCGCGCTCCTTGTCGCAGATTTCCCGCCTGTTGTCAGCAGTGATCTTCTTCATCGCCAGCTCCAAGTCCTCCTTCTGCTTGGCCAGGAAGTCTCGGTCCTGTGTGGGAGAGAAGAGGACAAACTCTTAGCGCTGGCTTCGGCACCTCGCCCTCTACTGTTACTGCAGAACAAAAGTCATCATGAGCAGCAAAGAAAACGTGGGGGAAAGGTGAGACTTAGAGACACGTCAATAATTGTGGCATGTGCAATTTATGGACCCTGATTCAAACAAATTGTAAAAAAGAAAAATTAATGAGACAATTGGAATGTAAATAATGATTCAACTACAAATATGTCAATAATTATTATTAAACATTAGGCATTTATAGTACGGTGGATTTTTTTTTAGAGATATATACTGACACATTTATAGGTGAAATAATAGAATGTGTGTGGTCTGATTCAAAATAACAGAAAGGTGGGGGAGTAAGGGGACACGAGTTCCTAATTCCTGAGATCACGTAATAAGGGGGTTCCTGTTGTACCTCTTTCTGCCTGTGCTTTTAATTTGCCATAATAAAGAGTTAAAAAATTAAAATTTAAAAACTTGGGGCACCCGGGTGGCTCAGTTGGTTAAGCAACTGCCTTCAGCTTAGGTCATGATCCCGAGACCCAGGATCAAGCCCCACATTGGGCTCCCTGCTCCAGAGGAAGACTGCTTCTCCCTCTCTCATTCCCTCTGCTTGTGTTCCCTCTCTAGCTGTGTTTCTCTCTGTCAAATAAATAAATAAATAAATAAAATATTTTTTGAATTAAATAAATAAATAAAATTTAAAAACTTTAGGGAACGTGTAAGCAGAAACAAAAATCCCCAGGAATCCTATCACCCAGGAGTAGCAACTGGTTTAGGTATATCTATACAAACATATTTATGTAAAAGTACTGAAGAAATTCATACACCCATGTTCGTAACAGCATTATTCACAACAGCTATGGGATGGAAACAGCTATCCAGAGACAGAAGAGTGTATAAACAAAATGTAGTAGAGATACACCGTGGAACATTAGCCCGGAAAAGGAAAGGGATTCTTATATGAGCTACAACACAGGTGAATCTAGAGGGCATGTTAAATTGAAGTAAAGCAGACACAAAAGGACAAGTACCGTATGACCCCACATTTAGGAGGTCAGATTTGTGGGGAGAGAAAGTAGAGTGGTGGTTGCCAGGGACTGGGGGAGGGGCATTATGGGGTGTTACCATTTATTTGGCAAGAGTTTCAGTTTTGCCATATAAAGGGTTCTGGAGATGGGTGGTGGGGATGGTTGGCACAATGGTGGGAATGTACTTAACACCACTGAACTTTATGCTTAAAAATGGGTAATATGCTAAATTTTGTTATGTCTATTTTACTGTAATTTTTTAAAAATTCAAAATACCTATATCATAATGTGTTGTTCTATCAAATGAGTTTTTTTTTAAGATTTTATTTATTTGACAGAGAGAGAGAGATCACAAATAGGCAGAGAGGCAGGCAGAGAGAGAGGAGGAAGCAGGCTCCCTGCTGAGCAGAGAACCCGATGCGGGCCTTGATCCCAGCACCCTGAGATCATGACCTGAGCCGAAGGCAGAGGCTTTAACCCACTGAGCCACCCAGACACCCTATCAAATGAGTTTTAATGGCTGAAAATATTTCATGGCCCAGGTGAACCCTAGCTTATTCACGCAATACTTAATAGGTTGTTTCCAGTTTGTCTCTATTTTAGATGGTGCTGCTCTTCAGACTCTGAGAGTTAACTGTAAACCTCTGTGATGAATTAACCTCAGGATCAGTCTCTAGAAACAGAAAATCCAGGCCAACAATGTGCACATTTTTAAGACTTGCAATGCCACTGCCAAAATGGGCCCCTTAAAGAGCCAATCTGCTCTCCCTATGTAGGCATGGGGGCCGTCTCCCCGACATTCTCCAGCCTGGAATTCTTTTCCTGATGATAGCATCAAGGGACAGGTTGTAGGACAGTAAGGTGGTGTCCTGGAGAGAACACGAAGTCTGGAGACAGACTGAGTGTGGGGCTGTGCCCCATCCTCCTAACTCTGGAGAGTCACCTCCCTTAGCCTTAGCTTCTTCCTCTACAAAGGGAAAACCAAACAGCTCCTATCCTGGCAAGCCATGAATGCTACACTGGATAATAAACAAAGCATCTTTAAGTGTACATTTGGGGGCAGAGGAAGCAAAATACACAGACTCCACAGTGGAATAAAAATGAGCACATGGTCTGACAAGGGCTACAAAGAAGGCTGGAGAGGCTGGGGCAGAGGGGACAGAGCCAAGCTGGGAGAGGCTGGCTGGGACCAGACCCACAGGGCCTTGTAAGCACATGAGGAGGCTAACCTTATCTTATGGATGGAGTGGGAGCCACTGAAGGTTTTCAGGACAAGGCTATAGAGGGAGGGTGACATCATCAGATTTGGAATTCATGTGGACCACACTGGCCGGTAGGAGAGAAAATTGTAGGAGAGCAAGAGAGGAAGCAGGGAGAGTAGCTGGGAGGCTCCTGCAGTGGACCAGGCAAAAGATGACCATGGCTAGGAAGTCAGAGAGATGCAGATAGACCGGGCAGATCCAGAACTTAAAACAAAACAAAATAAATGCATGCTTTTAGGAGTGATAAAGTAGGTTGGAGGGAAAGGAGGTGTCAAGAATGACAAGAGTTCTGGCCTGACAGCAGGAGGGAGGACAGCACCCCCTCAGAATCCAAGGACAGGGCCAGGTCGGGAGACTGGGTTTGCCATTTGAGATTCCAAAAGCTGCCCCCGGGACAGGTGGATGGACTGGGTTATTCAAGGGCATAATGACACACAAACAACACTAAGACAAAGCAGGAGGCACTAAACGCTTTGGAAGAGGTGGATGTAAAGGGCTGGAGTGTGCAGAAACAGAGGAGCTCATTTCTAGGTGGAGTGAGAGTGGTCAAGGAAGGCTGCATGGGGGAGGTGCGCTAACAAGAATAGGCTGGATTTAAGCACTCAGAGTCAGAGATGGGTATGCAAGGCGCAAGGCATGGGCATAGACAGAGGGGGAACTTGATCGTTCAGGGTCTCAAACCTGGGACTCTGCAACCTCTCTGCTCTCTGACTGAGCGACAAGTACTCACGAGAATCTGCTTCTTCTGTGAGTGCTCCTCCATCTTCTGCTTCATGCTCTCCTTCCGCTGTTGCCTGGGGAGCTTCTCCACCTCGTTCTTGACCTGCACCAGGAAGAGCAGAGAGTGGTGGGGTCAGGCTCCCTCCTCACATTTCCTAGAAAATAAGTCTTCAACCCCTGAACTCCTGGATCAGGGAGACCACGGATGAGGTTCAGCCTTCTAGACACTGGCCTCCAACCCATCTGTACCAAGGCCCTCTGACAGGTGGTCCCCAATGGCTTACTCCCACCTGCTGCTGGCTCTGGCTTTGGACTCCTCCAGAGCGAGACATGCGGCTTTTGCGACTTGTTATCTGGCCCCCTTCTGATGGCAGCAACGCCCTTTCCCTCAGGACAGCCTTGCTCCGCCTTTGTTAATTCCTGTCCCCTCAGAAGCCTTTTTAGACATTCTCTTCCTTATCACCCACCCCCATGAAATACTAATCCCACAGATAAACTGTCAATCTGTTAAAAAAAATTATGAGTTGAGGGCGTCTAGGTGGCTCAGTTGGTTAAGTGACTGCCTTTGGCTCAGGTCATGATCCCGGAGACCCGGGATCGAGTCCCACATCAGGCTCCCTGCTCCGCGGGAAGCCTGCTTCTCCCTCTCTCACTCCCCCTGCTGTGTTCCCTCTCTGGCTGTGTTTCTCTCTGTCAAATAAATAAAATCTTAAAAAAACAAAATAAAACAAAACAAAAAAACCATGAGTTGAAGCTATTTTTAACCCCTCAGGGGTGCTGTCTCCCTGGTTAAGAGGGTGACGGTTCCGCCCGCTCATCTGGCTCTAGGCCTGGCACCAGATACAGGCTGTCAATCACCGTGTTCCACACCCTGGCCTAGGTACCGGTTCAGAGATGAGCATATGACCCTCCCAGGGCGGGTGAGAGCTTTAGGATGTGTGCTGGAATGGGGAAAGACACTCTCTATCCTCCTGGGTAGATGGAGGCCACAGTGGGTCACCCCGGAGGGGCCTGCCTGAGACAAAACTCAAAAGCGGGAAGCAATGCCAAAACCTGAAAAGGAAGGATTCCTGGTGACATTTCTGCCCTCCTGGTCAGAAGCCAGTAAGTATTCTCAAGCCAGCTGGAAATGGGCTTCTGTCTTGTAACAGAAGAGGGAGAAGAGAGTCATATTTCTAAGGCACCCAGAGTTCCTCAGACAGTTCTGAGGAACCCACACCTTAGCAGGTGCCTGACACCCCAAACCTCACTGACAGAGGACTCTTAGGAGCGGCTGGAGTAAAAATACTGTCCATGATCAAAAGAACATTCCAGGGGAGTTGTTCTTCTGGCATGGTGAGTGTAAGCCAAAGCAGCCTCTCTCTCCTTCTGACTACAATGAAAAACCCCGAGTAAAATACAGAAAGCAACCACCCGAGGGCTCTGAAAAGTAAACAAAAACAGGTAGCCATGAGAGGAGTCAAAACTTACAGAAGAGGTTAGGACAGGGGTAAGTCTCCTAATTTTTCAGTTTCCTAATTTTTTTTTCCTTTTGCACTCCTGGCTTCACCCCAGTCCCAAGCCCTGCCCTGTGGTACGGTGTGAATGGTAACTAAAACTCCATAAGAAACCACATGTTCTGGCCAGACAACCAGGAAAAGGGGCTTGTACAGGTCAGAGAGTGTGTGGAAAGAATCCCAGACAGAAGGCAGCAAAAGGAGGGAGACCCTAATTTTGTGCATGAGCCCATGCACATCTCAAGTTCACCCGAGCTGAGTGGGACTTTGAAGACCACACAATGATGGGAGCCGCCACCCCAGAAGCCAAGACAGAGCCTGTGCTCTGAGCCTCCCGGGATCGGACTGCTTGCTGAAACAAAGAAGTGCACGTTCTTTAGATTGTAATGGGACCCAGAGTCTACAGACAGCAACATTCAAAACGGCAGTGATGAGTCCAAACTGAATCAACATACAAAGAATCAGTGAACAGGACCGATTTTCAAAGAAAAAAATCATCACATGCCAAACCCAAGATGACCCAGACAGAAACTTTAAAGGAGGTATTATAACCGCACTCCATCAGGTGAAGGCAAACTTATACTTGGGGTTAATGGGAAGAGAGAATTTTGCCACAGAGAAATACAAAAAAGAGACAGGGGGCACCTAGAGGGCTCAGTCGGTTAAGCATCTGACTCTTGGTTTCAGTTCAGGTCATGATCTCGGAGTCATGGGATTAAGTCCCACATTGGGCTCCGTGCTCCATGGGAAGTCTGCTTCTCCCTCTCCCTCCAACACCCCACCCCCGCGCACAGACACGTGCTCTTTCTAATAAAATCTGTTTTTTTTAAAAAAAGATTTTATTTATTTATTTGACAGAGAAAAACACAGCTAGAAAGGGAACACAAGCAGGGGGAGTGAGAGAGGGAGAAGCAGGCTTCCCGCTGAGCAGGGAGCCCAATGCGGGGCTTGATCCAGGGACTCCGGGATTATGACCTAAGCCGAAGCCAGATGCTTAATGACTGAGCCACCCAGGCAGTGCTCAAATAAATAAAAGCTTTAAAAAAGAGATGCAAAAACTTAGGACTAAACAATATAGCATCTGGCACAAAACACAGAAAGCACTGGGCACAGCTGGGTGGAGTGGAAGTAACTGAGGAGTAATAAAAATTATACACGTGAACAACCGAGCAACAGGATTACAAAGACTAAAGTTGTAGAGACTTGCAGGAAAATACCATTGGTGTAATATTCGTGTTTTGGGGAGTGCCAGAAGGAAAGGAGAAAGAGACAGGTACAGAAAATGTACAGGTATACTAGCCAAAAACTTCTGGCTTCCATGGCAGTGAACAGCACCTTGACAGGAGGGTTCCTATCTCTTGTGCTCAGCACTCCCAGCACCTAGCATAGGGCCATACGTGCCGGTAGTCAAAAAAAGAGGTGCTGAGTAACTCTCATTTTCACCAGAGGTAAGTGGGACTCAGGAAAGTTGCTGACAGTTAGTGATCCAGAGCCAAGACTCAGTATCGGGCCTGACTCCCAAGCCTGTGCTCCCTGCACTGGAGCTGGGGGTGTGCTTAATATCAGCACTGTACCCAGCCCATTGGCCTGGCTCTCAGCAGGAGGGCTAGGAGCAGGGTAAGGCTAGGGAGGCATCACCCCAGGCATAAAAATGAATACCGTAAACTTCAGTAGTCGAGATAAATTACACTTAAAAATCTCAAAATCATGACTATCAAATATTTTTAAAATACTTTATTTTATTTATTTGACAGAGAGCCCAAGCAGGGGGAGTGGCAGGCAGAGAGAGAAGCAGCTTCCTGCAGAGTAGAGAGCCTGACACACAGCTCGAACCAGAATCCTGGGATCATGACCTGACACCTGAGCCGAAGGCGCTTAACTGACTGATCCCCGAAGGCACCCGATGAATATCAAAATTTTAAATAGAGGCAGGATCCAGCCCTATATTTGCAGGATTCAAACTCATCACCTTACCCTAACCTTGACCCTGTTGGAGGCTGACTTTAAGTAGCTGACATTCTATTCATCGTGAATATTTTGCAGTAATTTTTATTTTAAAACACCACACTAGATTATTATTTGATGACCAAGGTTTTTGGCGCCCCCTTAAGTTTTGTGCCTGCATGTCTCACCCCAGCCCTGGCTGTGCAGCTGCCCTGGGGGCCCCCCCGGATCCAACCAATGCCACAGCCATACACTGCAGTCTGGGAGCCGGGCTCTGAGCCGCCAGCACTACCGACCCCCCTAGAGGCTGCCCATCTGGACACTGGCAATGGCCTAGCAAGTATGTCCCAGCCTGCTGGTGACCGGCTCCACAGAGGGAGGTGTGGGCTATTCTTTGGGACCCGGATGCCCTTCCCCAGAGCAGGCTGGGAAATCTGCCTCTCTCCCTTTGTCTCAGGACCATCCACCTCTTTGCCCCCTTTCCCCTCCTCTTCCAGCTGAAAGAGGAAAGAGAAGAAGAGCCACATGGGTTGGGACTAGTGGACAGCCATTTGGGGAGAAGGCAGGCAGGGCACAGAAGACATACTGTGTTTGCCACCCAGCACCCGCCCCCGCCATCTGGTGAAAGCATCGCAGATCCCCCCTGGGCTGCCCTCCCTTGCTTCTCCTCTGCTCTCAGCTGGGGTTGCTAGGCTGGGAGGATGCCCAGGAAGCTGCCTGGGAGTCAAGTCAACACAAGACAGCACAGCCCAAATGGCAGAGAAGTGGCTCCTCCAGGGGCAGCTGGAGCCGGTGAATCCAGACACAGGGACATGAGCTCCTCAGGTATACAAGCTCCCTGAAGCGGGGCTCAGCCGGGGTTCTGGTCACTTGCAACCGAGACGCCCCAGCCTCTGCCCAAGACATACTCACCTCCTTCTTCATCAGTTTGAGCTGCTCCTGGAACCTGGTGTAGTCCCGGTCCTGCTCCAGCCGGATCCGCCTGGCCTCCTCCCGGCGGCGCACGGCATGGTCTTGCTCCATCTTCTCCACCTGCTGCTTCTGCTGACGCTCCAGGTTCTCCAGCTCTGTGTCAAAGAACTTCTTCTTGGCCTGGAAGGAGCAAAAGGAGAAATTCAGCAAAGTCGCTTTATATCCGGCAGGAAGATGGGAAGTGAGATGGGGAGAGCCCAGAGCTGATCTTCAGACCTGGGCTTGAAGCCCAGCTCGACCACCTCTTTGCCATGTGACCTGGGACAAGTCACCTAACCTCTGTGAGTTTCTGTTTCCTCGTGTGCAAAACCGAGACCAGAATGTCTACCAGGCCATTGCCTGGTACTCGACAAAGGTCAGTCTCCCTCTAGAGACCCTGCTGAATGGCTCAGAGAAGCACTGGGCCTTTCATGAGGCCCTGCATTCACAAGTCAAGGCCTGGTGAGATCAGGAAACCACAATTGGGCTCTCTACTGCCCGTAAGAAAATATAGGGCAAGAAGCCCTCCGGGGCCCTGTCCTTTCTCACACTCACGTTGATCTCTTGTTCAAAACGTTTATGCATCTGCTCCAGCTGCAGCTCATGCTTGCTGCTCAACTGGGTCTGGTTCCGATGTTCTTCTTTCTGGAGCAGCCGAAGCTCGCGGAGCTCCTGGCGCCTGAGGGGTGAAAGAATGTGCATCTCAGCCATCACATAACTCACGGCTAAAGACACGGAAGGCTGGAGCATGAAACGTTTAAAGAATGTGTTTACTTATTTGACAGAGAGAGAGAGCATACAAGCAGGGGAGCAGCAGTAAGAGGGGAGAAGCAGGCTCCCTGAGGAGCAGGAGCCCAATGCAGGACTCGATCCCAACCATGACCTGAGACAAAGGCAGATGCTTAACTGACTGAACCACCCAGGCGCTTCAAGTTCATGCCTTTTGACACAGTATTTCCATTTCTAGATATTGATTCTAAAGAAATACTCAGACGCTCAACACAACTGAAGGATTTCCATAACAAAAGTATTTATAATAGTCCAAAACTGGAAATGATTTAAACACCCATCATATAGGTCTAAGTAGATAAATTAAAATGTATTCACCTGATGTTAATTTTGTGTACACAACCATGAAAAGAAATCAAGTTTTATTTTTTTTTAAGATTTTGTTGTTTTGGCAGAAAAACACAGCCAGAGAGGAAACACAAGCAAGGGGAGTGAGAGAGGGAGAAGCAGGCTTCCTGCCGAGCAGGGAACCCGATGCGGGGCTCGAACCTGGGACTCCGGGATCATGACCTAAGCCAAAAGGCAAGAGCCATCCAGGTGCCCAAGAAATCACGTCTTAGAAAATAATTACATGGAAAACATCTATTAAAAATGGGGCATTTGTTTTTAAAATAACAATTCTATATGAACAGATTTAGAATGATCTCTAAGTGAAAAAAGCAAGGTGGTGACAAGTGGGCCTGTTATGTTACCCTACCGTACGGGTGAAAAACAAAACGAAAAGACAATTTATGTGTCTGTGTGTGTTCATTTTCCTATTTAAACACTGTACTTCAAGAAGGATTACACTATAAAATATTAACCCAGAGCGGGAACTAGATGCCTGGCAGGAAAGGGAGGGAGAGAGATTTTTCACTATTTACCCTCTTTTTTTGTTTGTTTGTTTCTTTCAATTTTGAACCATGATATCATAGTATTCAAAATATCAATATAATAAAAACTTGACCTAAGCCACAGAGTACACCTTAATTTTGTAACACATATATTGTTGATGTGTATATGTGTTTATATGTTTACTCACACAAAAAAATAATTGCAGGATAAACTCCAAAGTGTTAACTATTTTTCCTTCTAAGCAAATCCATTAAAGATTAATGGGCATCAGAAAGGATGAATCTGGGTTCCCTGGCAGCATCTTAGGATTTGGGTCCATGAGGCCTGTGTCCTGTTCTCAACCAGAGTTCACCTGCCCTCTAGCTACTGCCTGAGAGGCCAGCACACTCTCAGGGGTCAGAGGGACATTGTTTGAAGCGTCGCTTTGCTGATGTCCAGATGGGTGCCCTCGGGTGGTGACTCAATCTCTGGCCCCTCTTCCTCCATCTGTAAACTACACAGACCATGTGTACCTCTCAGGTTCTTTGAGGGTTAAATATGGGAATGCCTGTGTACCCCCTGATGTGCGGGCATGGTAACTTAGTGGTAAAACTATGTTTTTACCAACTAGGTGGTAACTGTGGAAATGATCATGAGAAAGAGGCAAAGGCTGCCCGTTCTCTGGGAAACCAGAGACACTCTCCAAATCCACATAAAGAAGCTTCTGGGGCGCCTAGGTGGCTCAGTCATTAAGCGTCTGCCTTTGGCTCAGGTCATAATCCCACGGTCCTGGGATCCAATCCCACATTGGGCTCCCTGCTCTGTGGGAGGCCTGCTTCTCCCTCTCTCACTGCCCCTGCTTGTGTTCCCTCTCTTGCTGCGCCTCTCCCTGTCAAATAAATAAATAAAATTAAAAAAAAAAAAAAAAAAAAAAAGCTTCCATCTGAGCCTCTGCTCTTGGGCAGTGAGAGGGTTGAGAGTGTTAACAAGGACACAAAAATCCTGACTCCAAAGAAACTATGGCTTGAAGAAGAGCTGACCAAAAACCAAAGGAATACAAAAAGAGGTGGGCAGCCAGGTTCAACACTATCTCCCTGCCCCACCTGGGTTCTCATAAGGGAAGGCAGGCTGAGCCAGCCTCTTTTAAGGAAAAGGAAGGTACTGGCACCAGCAATTTTAGGGAAAAAGAGAAAGAACTCTGACTTAGAAGTCTCAATCTGGGAGAGAGTGGTCACACGGTTCAAAAGCCTACGTGTGACCCAATTCTCTAGAAATCCTAGCATCCAGGAAGGCTGGGATGGGGAGCAGGCGACAGCCAGCCTGGGAACAATGAGAGCCTTCCGCACCCCTGTGCAACCTGACATCCTAGCTGGGTACACAGGACACTCGGCCCTCCGGACCAGGATAGAGGCCCTTGACGTCTGCAATGTCTTCCCTTTCAACCCCAAGCAACACACAATTCCACTGCTTAGCAAATGGGTGGGGGCCTCGGGCCAGGGCCAATGGGCATCCATTCGAGAGGGAGTATGGTGGATCTACAGTTTCAACCCAGGAACCTGAAGTGCCCAGAGAGGTGATGATGGTAAAGAAATGCAGCCCTTGAGGTCTGAAGCTTAGGAGAACAGGTCGCCTCCCAGGTGACCAGGAAAATGGAAGGTGGTGTCAGCCTCCAAGAGTAACCATCTTCCCGCCTTCTGTCTCAAGCCTTGGCAGACCCCATGATCAGGATGACTGTGTGTGTGTGTGTGTGTGTGTGTGTGTGTGTGTGTGTATACACGCAGGTGGAAATGCAGAAACACTGGTGATAAAAAGAGCCTCTCATCTCTGTGGCCCTAGAAGGGGAAAGTGCCCCCAGAGCATCTAAAACTGCTTCCGTTTGCCTTTGGGATGCTTGTGCTTTTTAAAAAGATAAATGTGTTCCATGTTCTAGAAATGTTCTCCAAACTAATAATAAATTTACCCTGCAAAAGCCTGGCCCCAGGGGAGCTCTGTGGCTGCACAGCCCCCCACCCCTGGCAGCCCCAGAAAGCTTCCTTCCGGTCCAATAGAAGCCTGGTAGAATCCTCAACACAGATCGCCTACTTAGAATCGCAGCTCTACCTTCTCACCTGGGAGACCAAAGGCAAGTAACTTACTGGCCAAGTAATACTATTTCTTCATTTACAAAATGGGGGAGGGGCGCCTGGGTAGCTCAGTTGGTTAAGTATCTGCCTTCAGCTCAGGTCATGATCTCAGCGTCTGCCTATCGGGCTCCCTCCTCAGCGGGGATCTGTTTCTCCCTCTCCCTCTGTCCTCCCTGCCCCCAACTGCTGCTTATTCTTCTCTCTCTCACTCACTCTCTCTCAAATAAATAAAAATAAAAAAAAAAATGGGGGAATAGGGTCTCCTTGAGGAGAGCTGTTAGGGGGCAGAAGACAGCTTTGCCTCACAGTCTCCTCCCTTCCCCAGTCTCACTGGTTTTGCCTCCAAGATGTATGTTGAACTGATTCCCTTCTTCCCTGTTCCCAGCCACTGCCCCAGCCCCAGCCTGCAGCCCAGCTGGCTGGCCAGCGTCTCCCTGTCCCATCGCATCAGTGTTGCCCTCTACAGCCCACTGTCCTGAAGCTACCAGAGCCATCCTTCAAAAGGGAAAGCCAGTCACTCTCCAGCTATTTCACTCTGACTGTACCTGGGATGAAATCCACACTCCACCCAGGCCCACAGGCCCACGTGACCTTTGCCCTCACACTCCACACTCCAGTCCTATCCTCCCAGCTTCCTTTATAAACAAGCCCCCAGTCATTCCTCAGGCCTTACCTCTGCAGCTCCCTCTGCGCTCCCGCCGCCGCTCCACTCAGGGTCCCCCACACAGAGCACTCCCCAACCCCGGGGGTACCATATCACCCATTACTTCCTTCACAGCGTGTACCGCAACTGGGGATGACTTTGCGTATCACGTGTTGGCCCATTAGGTGTAAGTTTTACAATGGCAACAGCGTCAACCATCTGGGATCACACCATGTCCCCCTACCTGGTAGGTGGATCGATGGATG